>VDFB02252342.1:0-223507 GCA_007258455.2 Sequoia sempervirens
ACTCTTGTTTAAGTCCTGGTTGCTTAAAAGAGTTTGGATAAGATAAAAAAAAACTCTTATCGGTAGGTAGGTATCTAGATTGTGGGGGGCTACTTTACACATAATTTTACCTTATCCGTTCTTCTTCATCTTGGATAAGGTTAAAAGGTTTTTTAACCGCCGTGTATTTTTCCTGTGTGTGGTGAGCCCACACCATTCCAATTCCATGTTCTTTTTACAATATCTACCCTCTTTTGCAACATGCATCTTTTGGCATGGTCCTACCTTTAGACGACAGATTGGCCGCAAATTTATTTTATTTTTTAAAATATATTAAATCCGTCATATTATCCAGTTTAATATCTAAATAAAGCTGCACTTTACATAGCAACATTAGTCCCGTGATTGTAATTATTGTCCACACTAAAGCTGAACTCTCCGTCAAAACGGGCAGGACGGAAATGCAAATTACACGTGTAAGGGTAAACATGCCACGCACATAAATATATATAGTTTCATAAATAAATAAATTAAAAAATATTTTAATGGTTAGAATTGGATACATTGGAGTTGGGATCCTAAATATCAAATATTAGGACTAAATTGCAATATTCCATCAGATTGTTTTAGGAGAAATTTGATATTGAAGATATTGGGAATCCACTCATAGAATATTCGATTTTTATGACGTGTCTAGAGAATATATGAGAATCTATAAATTAAT
Organism: Sequoia sempervirens; assembly: GCA_007258455.2. Classification (NCBI taxonomy): domain Eukaryota; kingdom Viridiplantae; phylum Streptophyta; class Pinopsida; order Cupressales; family Cupressaceae; genus Sequoia; species Sequoia sempervirens. The sequence continues at coordinate 704 of VDFB02252342.1, forward strand.
TGTATTTTACTATATTTCGTAGATAAGAAAATATTTTTAATTATCATTTATTTTTGCAATCCATATTGTACCACAAATATCTATATTATGATGTCAACCGAACCTTCATTTACCATCTTTCCTTCAACTACAACTTCTACATTACCTTATACAACTCATATTGTACCACAAATATCTATATTATGATGTCAACCAAACCTTCATTTACCATCTTTCCTTCAACTACAACTTCTACACTATCTTATATTCTTGGGATATCATTTTCACACTACCTTATTATATTCATGTACTACCTGATTATATTCTTGAGCTATCATTTCTTGAGAATGCAAAAGCATTTTGTATCCTTCTATTCCGCCTTTGACATAAGCATTCCAAAGTTTTCTATCATATCTATCCTTGTCTCTTTTAATGCAATATGAATTGGTCACTTGCCTTTACCTTGGAAACACCTTTATCTTGTCTACAATCATAGCTTCCTCAACTTCTACTACTACTCTAAAATAATTCTCTTCTTCCTCTGTTTTTATCATGCTTACCTTGTATTTTTTGGTTCAACTCTCTTTTTTCCTTCAAAACAAACCAATATATCTCTTCTTATATTTAGATCTCCATACACTCAACTCGCCTTGAATTCCCCTGTGTCATCCACCCAAATATTGTACTAATTTTCTTTCATCATCATAAATTTGGTCACAATACTCAATTGTAGAATTCTTCTACATACCTCTTGACAATCAAAGCATTTTGCTTCAAACTTTGTAACTTCTTTAACAACTCATGTTGATAACTTGTAGCCATGAATTCAATTTTCAATTTACTTACCTTATTATCTCACTCAATAATATTTTATTTCACATGTCCATTGCTCCTTTGAAATTCACTACTTACATAAGTATCCACTTGCTTAATCTATGCTAAAAATTATTATTCATTTTCTATTTATATTTCCAAACAAATTGACATAATTCTTATGTTGCTTGCAACCACATCATATTTAATAATCACTAAATTTCTTCTAATAAATTCATCATGCAGCAATACCCTTTTATCATTCCTAACTTACAATTGCCCATTGCCACATCTTCAATCCATATTACAATAATATTAAATACACCTCTCATTTAGAACTTCAATGTATTTTGAACACATGTATAATTCCTAATGATTTATGTGTAATTATATTTAATGATAGTGTTTTACTCAATTAGCACAGATATGTAAGATCAACTTTAGTTGTTTCAAGTGTAAAAATATCAAAATATATTTAAGTTTCCTTCTTTAAATTTGTCCTATTATATTCAACAATTTACTTTGCATAAAAGATTATAGTGATGAAAACAAAGAAAAACAACAAAAGAAAATGTAGATTATAGTCTAGCGGATCATAACCAAAGTAAAGTCATCCCTGACTTTACATGCACTAACTCCTTCATGTCTCACATATTGTAGAAATTGGTCACCAATTTTATGTAGTTGCAAACACAATTATAAATAATCTAGGTAGCAAACATAGAGCAAAACATCCTAATAATGTTATTGTTAAAAATATAATTACATAATATGTTTCCATGTTTAGTTTGATTTAAAACTTACAGGTGCAAGCATATATGTGTGTATGCATATAAATCTTGAAGTGTGTGTATCTATAAACACTTAGACGTAGCTATATATTTACAATTTTAGTCATAGATATAGTTGTATATGCATATACAGAGTTGTATATACAAGTATACATAGTTATATACATGCATCTATAACCTTATATTTGCAAAAATAATTGTATATATTTTACAAGTTTGTCAATTATGTTTTACAAATATATAGAATTGTGTGTTCAAGTCCCATTTGTGTAGACAACCATTTATATGTTATAACTTTGTATTTACAAACGAAACATATTTCCTTGTTAAGAAAAGTTAGTAGGGCTTTATTATTTTGTGGTTTCTCACTTTTTATTCTTTTATTATGAATGAATTGACTTATGCATATTCAACATTGAATGATATGTAAATACACATCTACTCAACATCCATTGTATTGGAAAAATTAAATACATTTTTTTAATTAAACAAAAATATGCATGTATAGGAGCTTTTGTTTGTTGACTTTGGCTAGCATGAATCTTTGGTTCTGATTTGATTATGGGTAAACATTTGATTCTAGAATAATGGATGTGTTTCTTTGGTAACAATACCTCATATATATGTGTGTTCAATGTAAAATGTACAACATAATGTGAATTCGTCCTAGACCTTGGTTATTCTTGGCAACGATGGGTTGAATCACTGTCAATAACAATTTAAAATAGTTGTACATGTAACTAATGTGAACCCCAAGTCATTCACCTTGGTAATTGTTTATAGTGTGACATTGCCAACATAACCATCAATTTGAGCAAGGGTTCATTAATTTTAGAAAGTCCACCTTGAATAAAATTAATGAAATCATATGGCTAGTGAAGAAACATTTAAATAGTCATGCATTATGGTATAGGTACACAAGATCTCATAAAATTAGAGTCAAAAGGAGTTAGTAATTACAATCTAATGGGTTAGGGTGAAGGCCAAAGCAATGTCCTTACGGACTCTTCCTACATTGATAGCTTCATGACTCCCATCCCGTAAAAACTAGTCACCCACTTTCCATAAGGTATATAATCCATGTAGTAACAAGTGTAGAGAAACATATCTCAATAATGGTCTTGTGTTAAAAATACAACTTCGTAGTATACTTCCATCTTCAGTGGTGTATATGATGTGCTTATATTAAGAAATATAACTAAATAGTTTGATTTGTGACTTATAGCTATAAACACATATGTATATATGTGTAAGAGTTATAATATGATAATACTAAGAAAACCCTCAATAGAATTAAACTTTACAAAATGCATTTATATGTAGTTGTATACAATTGTATGTATATACATATATAATTGTGTATATCTAGAAATTCAATTATATGTGTATATACAAGTATAAATATGTGTATATAATTATATATATGTATATACAACTGTATATGTGTGCATATATAATTGTATATATCTAAAAATATAATTGTATATATGTATATACAATTAGATGTGTGTTAATAGATGTGTGTGAACTAATAGTTATATATGTATATAGCAATATATAGGTATATAAAAGGTCTTATATACACAAATATACATAGTTGTATTTACATATTTACTCATATAAACAATTATATACACATTATAGAGTTGTAATATGGTAATAGACAAAAAAAACCCTCAATAGAAATAAACCCACATGAAATGCAGTTTGATCAATGGTGGAGGGAATTCTAGGAAGCATGGAAAATATAACCATGGAGGGCATTCTAGTCAAGAATGAATATAACTAGAGGAATCGAACAAATAAAATAAAAAAACTAGGTGCAAACATATAGTTGTAGTTAAAGGAGGTTATTACTTGAAATACAACATATTTTAGTAGAGTTGTGAAAAATGCCCCACATCTGTGATTTTGAGTGGCAATTGAAGACATCATAAGAAACAAAAAAAAAATTTCTATGTATGGAGGACACTCGAAAGGCATTGAATGAGACATCTACACATGGAGGATCAATTGTAGGAGAATGAAGATGGGATCATTGGTTGCAAAATGAAAATTGGAAAAAAATAATCTTGTAAATTAGGTTTAGGGTTCATATGGAGCTTATCATGGCAAACATATACATGTTTTTAACTTGGACATGAAAAGTAAATAAAAAATGACTTACATTTTGTTTAATGTGGATATTAAGTTTTAGATAGTACAAGTCAAAATGTATAATGTGACATTCAATTTTTAATAAGGGCATTTAAAATACACTTTGTCATGTGATAAATGAGGGACGCTCGTGTCCATATCTATTTACATGGATTCCTAAGTGTATAAACACCTAAAAATGTCTAATGCATTCTTCTAAATTCATTATTTCCTGTCGTCATCACTCATCATCCCTTTCATCAATATTAATTAAATATTTTTTTATTATTTGATTAAGCTAACACTTTTCCCTGCACTAATTATATAATTTTTAATTATTTAATTATTTCATCATTTTCATCATCAACTTTAATTATTTAATTAATTAATCATTTTCCCTCATCCACCTTAATTAAATAATTTTTAATTATTTAGCTAAATCTTGCATCCCTCTTTTCCACATAATGAAATATTTTTTTGCTAATTTTATTCCTCCAAAATTAAATAAATTATTTTATTTATTTAGTTTTCACATTCCTCTAAAGATAAATAAGCTTTTATTTATTTTCTTCACTTCATCTATCCATGTAGCCTCATGCACATTCCTCACGATCTCTCATCAACCCTCATTCGTTGATCTCATCTCACATCTCACATAGTTGATCTCACATCCTTGAAAGCTATAAAACATCCATCATTTAACCATTTAATCTCTCCTCAAATAAATGCAGCCAAACTATACTCATTTTTTATCATGCTTTTTCTTAACAAGGTTATGCTAAGGTTTTATGAGCAATCCACATGTCATACAAATAGCATAATTTTATACTTTATAATGGAGTAAGGCTAGGAAATTTTTAGCGGAGGTACAATAGATTAGATTAATTTAATTTATGTTATTATGCTTTCATTTTGATGTGCACATGCTTCATTGAGATTAGGTCTATTTGATTATTTAATTGAGATTCTTGATTATTGCTAATTGTTTCCTATTTGCTTGTATTCATTGATCATTTATTTAACCTATTCACAATGTCAATTAAGAATTTTTGAAAGTTTTAGTGGTGGTTGTAATGTGACCTTATCAAGGTTGTCAATGCACGAGTTTTAGTCAACACCTGCAAATGACTACTTAACGACTTATATCCACATAACAACTCATTGCACAATCCTCATCATTATCCAAAAGTCAAAATAATAGCTTTAGGATCTTAACTGAGCAATTATGAAGACATAGTAATTTTTTGTAAAAAATATACTATTTAAGAGCTCGATGTATGCAAAGTTAGGATGCGCATATATTGAGTCCTCTCTCCTAATATTATAAAATAAATCTATGTAAGAACATTACTTATAAACTAACCATTACATAAAAGCACTGTAATTAAAAAAAAATCTAAAATATAAAAGAAAAAATGTGTATACAATTTTCATGATTACCCAAAAATATTGTAAATTGATCTATATTCAGACTTGGGAAAGGGTTGCAACACAATTGCTTAAGCATAATTGGTAAGGGTGGTGGTATGTTCCTTGATTACACTATTCAACAAGGTTCAAACTGTAAACACTTAAATATTGTCTCTTATGCCATCATCATTCCATCCTAGTCAATCAAGCAAACTCTAACACCTTATCACACATCCATTACCTAGGACCTCCTATCATCCATTCATCACCTAAGACACACACATTATCACCTTATCACCTAAGACTCATAATGTCTAACCATTTAATTAAATAAATCCTAGTTATTTAATTAAATTAGGCTACCATTATTCATTAATTTAACATTATTATACATTAATTATTTATTAATTATTTCATTTATTTCTTTATATTTATCCACACATTTATCTATTTATTTATTTCACATATTATTCATTAATAAATAATTTAATATTAATTACATCTCACGTGGTTATTAAATGGTATGAATTACATTCTTGATTACTCTATTCTTGAACATTTAGTCAAACCTTATCAAGGTTGTCAATGCACGAGTTTTAGTCAACACCTGCAAATGACTACTTAACGACTTATATCCACATAACAACTCATTGCACAATCCTCATCATTATCCAAAAGTCAAAATAATAGCTTTAGGATCTTAACTGAGCAATTATGAAGACATAGTAATTTTTTGTAAAAAATATACTATTTAAGAGCTCGATGTATGCAAAGTTAGGATGCGCATATATTGAGTCCTCTCTCCTAATATTATAAAATAAATCTATGTAAGAACATTACTTATAAACTAACCATTACATAAAAGCACTGTAATTAAAAAAAAATCTAAAATATAAAAGAAAAAATGTGTATACAATTTTCATGATTACCCAAAAAAATTGTAAATTGATCTATATTCAGACTTGGGAAAGGGTTGCAACACAATTGCTTAAGCATAATTGGTAAGGGTGGTGGTATGTTCCTTGATTACACTATTCAACAAGGTTCAAACTGTAAACACTTAAATATTGTCTCTTATGCCATCATCATTCCATCCTAGTCAATCAAGCAAACTCTAACACCTTATCACACATCCATTACCTAGGACCTCCTATCATCCATTCATCACCTAAGACACACACATTATCACCTTATCACCTAAGACTCATAATGTCTAACCATTTAATTAAATAAATCCTAGTTATTTAATTAAATTAGGCTACCATTATTCATTAATTTAACATTATTATACATTAATTATTTATTAATTATTTCATTTATTTCTTTATATTTATCCATACATTTATCTATTTATTTATTTCACAAATTATTCATTAATAAATAATTTAATATTAATTACATCTCACGTGCACCAATAATTCAATTAATTAGTTATTAAATTATTAAATTACATTCACTCAGTTGACTAATTCACTCAAACTTACTCAAGTCTCACCCTTCAATCAAATAGTCTCGCCTTTCAATCAAATCCACTTCACTTATTCATGCAATCAATTAATATTTTTGTTAGCCTTACCGTTGCACTAAAAGGTCGACCTGTTAATGCCCAATACAAGCGTTAATTAAGATCCATAGGAGGCGGTTAGACCATGTCACAAACCCAAGCATTGTGTTGCAAGGAAGACCAAGGGACACACCATCTTGCAACAATCCCCCCCCAACACAAGCGAGGGGTTTGAACCTGTGACTAGCTCTGATACCAATTGTTGGCCTTATTGTTGCACCAAAAGGTTGACCTGTCAATGGCCGATACAAGCGTCAGCAGGCGGTTAGACCATGTACCATCTTGCAACAATCCCCTCCCCCCCCAGCACAAGCGAGGGGTTTGAACCTGTGACTAGCTTTGATACCAATTGTTGGCCTTATCGTTGCACCAAAAGGTTGACCTGTCATTGGCCGATACAAGCGTCAGCAGGCGGTTAGACCATGTCACAAACCCAAGCACTGTGTTACAAAGAAGACCAAGGGACACACCATCTTGCAACAATTGCATGGAGTGAGTTAACTCCATGCACTTAGTTAACTCCTTCATGCAAACAACAGTCATATGTTTTATCTCCCCAATCACTTAGAGTTGAAAAATAATACTTGTTTTAATTCAAAATTGAAATAATTGCAGCTCTTCCATGTTTGACAATGGATAGCCCTCAATCCTCCTTGACTTTGCCCAAGAAGTATCATCAAAAGTGCTCCATATTAGATAACTGATCCAACTCCTAGTCAACATAGAATCCTCCATTTTGAAGTAAGAAAAACGTGAAAAGTGCTCCATATTAGATAACTGATCCAACTCATGAGTCACATAAAATCCTCCATTTTGAAGTAAGAAGAACGTGTCCTAGTTTCCTTTCAGTAGGTGTAAGCTTTCACCAAATATCTTGCACATAATTGCATCTTATCCGGTACCAACTAACATACAGAAACTTCAAATTTAGTTAGCAAAACTATTGCTTTCTTTCGCAAATGTTTGAGGCCTCCAGGTTGGACCACCGATTCATGAAGAAAACGTTGAGGTAGGTCTGGTAAACGTAATCGTAAAGTTTTGCTCTGTGTCGGTGAGTTCCATGATTCATCTGAGATTTCACACTGATTCAGAGTACACGAAGCCGATGTGAGACCTGTCAATCTTGATTTTCTGCAATAAAGGGGTTGTGGAAACAGAATGGCACTTCATCATGGAATGCATGAAGAAAACTTGGATGAAACAAAACCACAAGTGGATGAACAAGTGGGACATCAATTTGCATGAGTGTCCTAGCACCAATAGTGAAATAAAAAGCTATGTGACTGAAAAATTCAGAACTGCCATGTGGACAAACCAGGTTGGGCGAAAAAAAGCATACTACATCAAAGAGTTTAACCCGACAAAGGATCATGGTGAAAAAACTTATTTAGGTGCAGATATTAAAGGGAAAGCGAGGTTGTTAGTGGCACAATTGAGGACGGGATCACATCACCTTAGATGTGAGACCGGTAGGTGGAAGATACCCAAGGAAACTTGGGAAGAAAGAACTTGTATTTTCTGCAATAAAGGGGTTGTGGAAACAGAATGGCACTTCATCATGGAATGCATTGCTTACGAGGATATCCGCACTCAACATGAAAATAGTTTGAAAGTGGACAATATGCACCAGCTATTTGAGGAAGATAAGATTAATCAGACGGCTAGCCTTCTAGTCAAACTTAACAGCAGGAGATCTGACTTGGAAAAGAGTATGAAGACAAATTAGGTCTGTTTTGTCTCGGTCCCATAGACTGTTTGGTCTCGCGGACGTCATTAAAATCTTTCATTCATTCATTCATTCATTCATTCATTCATTCATTGTATGATAAGTGACAAAGTAAGACACGACAAGATCATGGAGAAAACAAATTTTGTGATAATAGTCTAACCACATGCTTTTCAAATGAGAGCATCTCATAAAGTAGTATTCTAGCAATTGGACCATAGGTTCAATAGTCACACTCATAATATTTTAGTTTAAGTAGAATTTTGTTAAGGAAAATTATTTTTCTCAATTGGAATCTTAGAAAACAATTTAAAAGATATTTAGTTTATTAAATCTATTTTTTAAAAGATATTTATTTATTAAATGTATTGTTTAAAAGATTGTGAAAATATTTCTGGATTAATTCTGAAATATTTTCACAATATTGTAATAGATTGTGGAAACTTCGTGAATTTAATTGTTTAAAAGATATTTAGTTTATTAAATATATTGTTTAAAAGATAAAAAATAGTAAAATGATTTTTGTTGTAAAATAATTAAAAATTAAAAATTATGTATTATAATTGAAATTTTATCTCATCAAAAATTTGTTATAATTAAATTATATCATGTTTGAAATTTTGAATTTGGTATCATAACTAGTCAACTTGATTGTAATTCAGATATTATGTTAGAATTGAAATACACTTCTTGATAGAATTTGAAAGTTTCTATTATAAAACAACAAGTGATTTAGTGGTGGAAAATCTCACTACCCACGACCTAGTTCTAAGTTTGAATGATAACTTATCCAATATTCCTATTAATGTATCTATAATTCTTTGTAGAAATAAAAAAGAATTCTTTATACAAAGTAGTAAAAAAAATAAAAATAAAAATAAATGTAAAAATGATTAAAATGGCTCAAATAACTCTTGTATGTGAGTGTATATATGCTTCAAGCTCTTGGGAATGAGTCTACACCTTTACAATATTTGGTAATTTGAGCTCCATTAGTGAACATCAATTCATTCAATATTAAAGAAATAAGTGTCAACTCATTCAATATTTAAGAAATAAATGGACTTCATTAATTACCATTTTTTTGTAGGGATGAAGTGTAAAATTGATATTTGGCTATCTACCCAGGTTGAAGTGTGTGATGTTTAAATAAAGTATAGAGAGATGGAACACCTCATGCGTAAACCCTCTCTATGTAGTCTATTATGTTTGCATTGTGATTAGAATAGTAACATGAAATGATTAAATAAAATAAATATCACAAAAAATAATATTTTAATCATGAGGTCATAAGTTGACAACTAAAATTAAAATAATCTCACTCAATATTTTAAAGTATTAAAGTGGAAAATAAAATTAGTATAATATCAAAGAACATAAATGGATTTAGTGGAGAGAAGTTGTTGACTCCATGGGTCCTGGTAAATTTACACATCATAAAATAATTCACCCTTTTGGGTACATTTAAGATAGTCTACGACTACCACTTGCCTATCCTAAATCATATTAGACATGGCAAAAAAAAATAGCTTACCTTTCTACTTGTTTTTGTCTTTGGAAACTTGTATAATTGAAGGTACCTGCCCTCTACACTATGACCTCATTATGGCCCTACACAAGTATTGTCTCTCTATGACCCCTACCCTTAACCCCCATGCCAAGAGTAATATAAAAATAAAACTCTTGGAGAACAAAAAATCTACCCCCTCTCATGTTTCTCATAACAAGTGTAACCCTAGTTTTGTGGGGAAAGTGGGGCTTGATAAAAAGGGAAAAAAATTTGTAGGGGTTAACACTCTCTCTCCCCAACAAGAGCTAATTTTGGTTACCCCTCCCAATAAAGGAAGGTCTTGGACTCAGGAATGCAAGATTGTAAGCTAGATAAAGACAAGAAAAAAACCAAATGCTCCAAAATCCCTCATCTCCCTGAGGCTAGGGGGATGATAAAGAAATCTCCAACATGGAAGGTGGCGAAGAAGACAATGTGGGGATAATTTAGAGTGATTCTAAGGTGTCAAGTGGTCGTAGATTTGCTAGGATGGCTCAAGCCTCAATAGTGGATAATTATAAAAACACCAAAGGAAAAAGAATTTTGGAAGACTCTAAGGAGGAAGACAACAACGATGAGGAATTCCTTCCTCAATAGGAAGATGAATGGGATGAGGAAGCTTTTGATAATGGCTCCAAGGAGGAAAATCAGGAGGACTACGAAGTGGAGGAGCAGGACAAAGAGGAAAAGGAAGAAGATATGGACAAGGATAACAAATAAGAAGAGACTAAGGGAACAAAGGTGTTGCAGATGGAAACTATGACTCCTCTTTCTCTAGGGTCTGAGGAAGAGAAGGATGAAATATGGAAAGGAGACCTATGCCTGATGAGGACGAGGATAGTAGAGGAAAGGAAAAAAGCGAACTCAAGAAACTCAAGATCAAGGAGAAGGAACTAGAAAAGAAATGGAAAACAACAACTACTAAGACAAGATGAAGTGCATGGAAAATGCCCTTTCTAAATTCATAAAGCTAACAAATGGCATTATGAAGAAGGTACTCTTGGGTACAGTTTCAAGTCACTCAAAAATCAACAAATAGAAGAATAAATTGGCTAAAGGTAAAGAGTACTAGAACAAGGAGGAAAATAATGAAAAGGAGCAGCTGGACAAAGACGTTTGGAAGGAGTCCCTAGACTCTCTCATCACTAACTGGAGTTTGATTAATTAGTCTGGTTTAATGGTTTCCTATTGTTGTTTCGTGTCTTTAGTTTTGTTGTTTTGTAGGGCCTTCATGTCCTTGTGTTGTTTGGTTGGGCCTACATGCCCTCTTGATGTTTCTATGTTTCCTTTCCTTATTTTTGTAATAAAATTAATCAAAGAACATTAAATTTAACAATGAACTATTATAACACCAATCAAATTATTAGTGAACATTTCCACAATTGAGAAATTGTTGGGCTAGGCACAAATAAAAAATAAAGAAAAGTACTTTTCTCTTTTCGGGTTGAGCAAGAGAAGAAGGAGGTATGATTATTGTTGGTCTAAATAGGTAATTTACCTAACTAGTTAATTGGTGGGTCCTATTGGCATGTTAATTTCACTTAGGTCCTAGGCATCTTTCTAGAATTTTTAGTTGTCTGGATAAGATCTTATCCAATATTATACTTTTTACTTTTATTTAATTCTAGTGTTCTAGTCATTTAATATTTGCATTAGGTAGTTCATCACACCTTGTCTATATAAGAAAGGTTATTGTAAACTTTTGTAATATACCTCATCATCATATTTGATAGATCTTAATATCAAGCAAGCTCATTTCTTGCATACTCTCTTGTGGAAGGTTTTAAGTGTTTTTTTAGATGGTCTTGGGTATTGAGCTAATCCTTGAAACTTCTACATGGTTTTAAGTATTTATTTTGATTAATTACTTAGACATCATGATTCTTAGAGAGGTTTTCTCTTTCTGGGAAGACTTCATTTACAATATACATCATGTCTGGGGGTTTCTAATTATTGTTGAAGGTTTCAGCCTTTGTAATTTGGAGATTTATCTTGGTCATTATGGGTTTTTCATTTCATCCTTATATGATCATCTTAAAAAATTGAAACTATAAACAATGAAGAGATGGCATCATAAAACATCTCTATTGGATTCAAATGTTGCCACATTTGTATGGTCATGTTCCCCCTCCAAGTACTGATAGTAAGAAATTTGTTTGAATTGCAAAAGGGATCATGTCTTAGGAGTTATTTCTATGCATGTTGATGATGATGTTTTGAACGCTATTTTTGAGTGTCCTTATGCTCTTTGGACAAAATTTTGGGAGATATATGGAGATCCTGATACTTAGCTATTCCCAGATGATCACATTTTTGACTATCTTGTACCTCTTCATATTTTAGACAAGATACCCTATGACTGTGATAATATTTGAGAATTTGATTATTTGGAGTACTTTGAATCTTCAAAAGATGAGGATGAGGTTTCTTTAGATGCTTCTTCTTCTCCTTTAGAGACAATTTGTGTACCTTCACATTCATTGATTCCTTATGCAGAGTCATTGATTGAGGCTCACATCATTCTTATTCAATAGGGTCATTCATCTTCCATTGGTGATTCATTAAAAAATTCTAGTGACTCATTACAACAAGTATTTTATTATCTTCCTAATTGGGATTCCTATTTATCAAACATTGCATCTTTGTTTGTGGAGTCACACATTTCAAATTTGGAAGACATATTTGAGGGGTTACCTCTCCTCTTTGATGAGAGACTGCACTACTATTGTGAAACCATCTTTGTCTTTGGAGATTGTTCAACATTAGTTTCCACATAATCCTAGTGTGTCACCTTCTTCATTGACTAAGCATGTACCTAATTTGATTGTGGCATCTTTATTTTCAACGGACAAGGAATCGCATGAGAAAATTTTAGAGACATCATCATACATATTTATTCTTATTCCTTTCAATTCCTATCTAGAATGGGAAGCATTCCTACATTTGTACTTGGTTTTGTTTCTTCTGAAAGCAAGGCAAGTTGTTTGTTGAAATTGGATCATGTTTTATCTTCAAGCACTTACCTTTTTGGAAGAAGATTACACACCATGGGGGGACTACATGGTCTCTCTCTTTCCCTCTTATGGGAGGTCATTTATTGTATATTCATGATGGATCTAGTCCTTGAGGGGTGTCATCGAGTTCTCCATTCATCATCCGTGTTTGCATCTTTTCTCCCTTTTGGAGGTATTTTTCCCAAGTGGTTTTTCTCCTTTACTCTATTTGTGAGAGATCATTTATACACGGGTAATTAATATGGCCTCATACTTAGGACCCAAATCTTTGCATAATAATTGCTTCTCCCTAAGTTGCACTTAAGGGGGGAGTTGGTGTAAATAGTTAATTTACCTAACTAGTTAATTGGTGGGTCCTATTTACATGTTAAGTCCACTTAGGTCCTAGGCATATTTCTAGAAGTCTTAGTTGTGTAGATGAGATCTTATCTTTTTAACTTTTATTTAATTCAAGCATCCTAGGTCATTTATTATTGACATAATTCATTTAATTTTTGCATTCGGTAGTTCTTCACACCTTTTTTATATAAGTAAGATTATTGTACACTTTTGTAATATACATCATCATCATATTTTATATATCTTAATATCAAGAAATATCATTTATTGCATATTCTCTTGTGGAAGGTTTTCATTATTTTTACAGGTGGTCTCGGGTATTGAGCTAATCTTTAGCTCCTACAATTATCTCATCCTTTAAGTGATCCTCTCACATGAAGAAGGTCAATGTCACCAAGGGATCTATTCAAGCACAATAAACAAATCCATCATGAAGGTTTGATTGAAGTAAAACCTAATGCAAATGTTGAAAACATCTTTATCAAGCATCATGCTCACATTGTCACACTTGTGCTTCACTTGCACAAAATCATTTCACTGGAAGATTAAAAACTCTTTCTTGCAAAGGAAATCAAGAAAGAAAGAAAGAAAAAACTAATTAGGCACTCTTTTGTTTGTAAAATCAAAGACTTCATCATAATTAAAAAGGAAATTTTAACCATCAAACTTATCTCCAAGATAGCCTTCCCATCTTTGGTGTAGACTAGGAAGTTGTAAAGGAACATATACAGACACACAATCAGTTAAATAATAAAAGTATGCAAAATTAAATTTAGAAATGATTTGTATACCTTACAAAATAGTGTGAGAAGTGGTTCACCCTAGGAATCCATGAGAATAAGGTGGTTGGAAGCAAGATCATATGTATCCCTCTATATAGGAGATCTCCATTGGTATCAAAGATCGCAAAGTCCTCACTAGAATTTATAAAATTTGATAAAAAGAGATATTTTAGGATAAAATAAGATTAGAAATTATGCCTATAGCTATGAAATCAACAATAAAATCACATAATTTGTTTTCTATTTAAAATAAAGTTATACAAGATTTTCACAAGAAACCATAAGATTCTGTTTATGGTCTCTACCAAATTTTTCCATAGAAAATTAAAATATATTTAATAGTTGAATACACACAATTCTTAAAAAATATAATAATTATAATAAAAAAAACCACATACTATTTCTTTTTAAATTTTTTTCATTGTATAATGATTGAATGATTAGACTCTCTCAATTATGCTCTCTTTTTAATTCTTCTAGTATATAATGATTGGATAAATAGCCTCTCTCAAACTATATGATATCTCTAAATTTTATTTTTGTATTGTATGATGATTGAATGAAGTGTATCTCTATTAATTATTTAGTAAGAAATATCATTTGATATCATTTACTAAGGATATGTTCATAATTATCAACTAAGGGGTTAAAGCTACATAAATTTCCTTCTCAAAGTATTATAAGGGTTAAAGTCATGTATTTCCTCATAAATATTGTAAGATACTATAAATTTTAATTTATTATTTTAATTAATAAATAACACAACATTTGCAAACAATTAATTTTAGAAATTGTAAAATTGTCTAAAAATAAATTTATACTTGTTGTTTCAATAAAGATATCTTAATTTTCACTTTTTTTTTTGCTTATTTTTTTATGTTATGTTCATTTTCTTGATTTTTCTTAAGTTTTGTAACTTTTTTAGTTTTGAAGAGTTGTTAAAATTTTATGTGGTATATATATATATAATTTTTTATTATAAATATTAAACATTGTTCATCATACTTTATTGTTTTATTTTCGTATAGTGGTTGTTGGTCATATATTTTTAGTTCATGCGAGGGAATTATAGGCATGGCCAGATCTTAACTAGTTATTAATAATTCTCTTTTTAACCAATGAGCTCAAGCATTTTTTCTATTTGATTTTCTTTTATCTATTATCAATGTATACATGCCAATTATATAACAAAACATATTTAAAAAATTAATTCTCTTCAATCTAATTGATAGAAAAATTTCACGTGATATAAGCGATTAATGCACTTCCATTACTTTTATTACTTCCATTTCAGAATTTTTGTCACAATGACCATAATAATAATAAAATTATTTACTTGTTTACTAAAGTTATTCTTTAAAAAATTGGTGTCTTAGACATCTTTTACATTAATTTTTCTAATAATAGATAGATTAGTCTATAAATATTAAAAAATATTTTTTATTAAATGCATGTACCTATCTTACATGATGCATGTACCTATCTTACATGATTAAAATCAAAATTTATGTCCATGTTTTTATATAGTAAAAAAATAGTTTACTCTTGAGTGAATAAATAACTATATGTTGTTCTCCCATTTATTCACTTTTCTATTCATAGATATTAATATTTAATATTTAAATACATCTATCTAACATATGCCACCTTTAAAATGATATCTTTGCATCTAATAAATCTGTAATAAATATAAATTTGATACACAATTTATTTCATTTATGAAAGTAAAAATAAAATTTATAAGTTGGTAGTTAATATGGTTGTAGAAATGAAATTTATAGGTATACTAGTCTATAAATATTAATAACTAATTTTCATTAAATACATTTGCCTATCTTACGTTATTAAAAGCAAAATTTATATCCATATTTTTATAAAGTAAAAAAATAGTTTACTATTAAGTGAATAAATAACTATATGCTATTTTCCCATTTATTGACTTGTCTATACATAGATGCTAATATTTAATATTTATTTCATTTATAAAAGTAGAAATAATGACCTAATTAATACAAGCACCTCCAAATTGATATATTGATGTATTTTAGATAGATATATACTAAATATAAAATAAATAAACAATTTATCTTCATTTAAAAATAAATAAGTAGTATAATCTATTTATGTCTTTTTAGATAGATATTTAAGATATGTAAGATATCTATATAAAATTTAAAGTAAATAAATAATTTGTTTTTATTTAAAATAATAAAATACAAATAAAATGTATGATCTATTTTTTTTACTATATTTATTGCTTCCATACTTTAACATAGATTTATCTAAGATATCTATATATTACTAAATACTTTTCTTTAGAAAAAATGTACTTTAACATTGCAAAAGATAAATATTTAATTTACTTTAGAAGTAATAGAATATTCTTTACCATGTTGAATATTGTAACAATTTTAAAACTATTCAAAACATTTACACCCACTATCCCAAAATGTACTTTAAGAAAAAAAAATAGCAAACATTCCATGCATATCCATATGTTGTACAAAATAGATATCAAATGCAAGGAAAAGACTCAACAATCTGATGTTGTAGCAAACTCTTTACCCTTGGAGAAAGCAATCAGTACCTAAACACTCTCCAAGCCTTTATATATAAGATTATTCACCCTAGCATTTTATTCATAGAATTTTGGCTCTAGGAAAACTACCAAGTGCTATTCAAAACCATTGATGGGTCCAATTGACACATGTTCATTGCTTAACATGCAAACAAGGGTTACATATGAATTGTACTCATCTTGCAAATCCAAACGTCAAACTTTGCAGGAGAAGCTCAACATTCACTCTAGCGTCTCCAAGATGGACTCATCCTTTTCAATACTCTTAAATTCAATAATTTTTGAGTCCTGAGGGGACCATCTACAAACAATATTAGAATGTTACCATGTTTAACTAGTGTGCCAACATTACAATAATATTCCAACATTATAACTAAGACTTGCAAGATGTACAACACACTTAGTCCTAATATTACTGAGAATGGAATGCCTCAACCCAGAAAATCTGCTTGGTACAAATTAAATAATAAATATACTAAGATCTAATGGACATGATAAGCCTTACAACTCCAACTCAGGGTAATTGGCCTAAGAACTTATAGATGTTATACTTAGTAACTTTTATATCTTTAGTGTCTTTTATGGGACATGTATTTAATGCAATGTGATAAAATCATTGTAATTGCTTTACCCTAGTGGGCTTTGGTTATTTGATTTTTTAGTCCATAAATTAGATCACGATATAATTTAGCATACAATGGTACAGTAGCAACATTGTGGATCTTGGTGAGCTTTGACTGGACACAACTCAAAATTGTTTTCCAATTGGCTTGTGTGTTAAGCTGGAACTAGAGTTGAGGGTCCTTGTTTTTGTGTTGAGCATGGGGCTATATTGTTGCTTGGTTTGTACTTACTTATGTTCTATGTCCATTAGTTATTTGAATCCTAAAATCAAGATTCTAAAGTGCTTTGTGCCATGTTGTTAGGTCTAATTCTATCACAGGCTTTGTCACCAAGTAGATGCGCCTTCCACCAAGTAGGTACTTATCATTTGTGACATTGCTAAAATTTATCAAACACAACTAATTAAAACATAACAATTCTATTACTATTTGGTAGGAACTTCGCTGCCTTGCAGCTCTTGTTTTATTATTGTTGGTCATAAGTTTTATTATTATTTTGATATTTTTTTATTGTTGGTCATAAATTTTATTTATGTTTTTATTATTTCAAATTAAAAAAAGGGCTCTAGGAAAATTCACCGCCAGTAATTCGCCGTCGGAAAATTCACTACCAACAATTCACTGTGGGAAAATTCACTGCCATGACAAATTCATGGCCACAACAATGAATTGCTGGTGGTGAATTTCCCTTCAAGTGAATTTGTCATGGCAATGAATTTTCCTGTAGTGAATTTTCCAATGGTGAATTACTAGCGGTGAATTTGCTTGATGCCAAAAAAAGATATTTATTTACTTTATAATTTATTTGTATTTAAAGAGGATGTTAAAATAATTTCACTCTAGAGTTGTACTTTCAAGATCACAACATTAGATGATTCTCCTCCATTCTTACTATAGATTATGCCTTTCAGCATAATTAACCTAATAGTCCATTGAGGGGCATGCTCAACCTTTTGTGCCCTTAGAGTGTATGGATTTTTTTTTGCATAAAAATGGTTTCATAATTTGTGATTTTTTTAATATTTATTTGAAGATTTTTAATTTCTAATTAATAATAGATTTAATTTTTTTTAATAAAATAAACATGATTTTAATTTAAAAATTTATATACTTTATCTTCTATTAACATGATTTAGATTTAATATAAATAATATATTAATAAAAAGTTGTGAAGGGATAAAAGTATAAATTATCTTAGATAATTTATTGATAGATTTTATTTTATTTTGGTTAAATTTCACTTTAGTTTCAAAAAATAGGGTTTATAATAATGTATTTGAAATATGGGTTACTACACCTTCAAGTTGTGGCAGAGCATGTAGGTATATGTAAACTTATGGTTGATCTTGTTTAGGTTGTAATGATTTCTTGTTGTGAGTAATATGTTTATCTTTGGTCTCTCCTAGTTTGTTTTAGAATTTTTAGTGTGTAAAGGTATTGGTTGGTTTGTACAAATCTGTGGGAGAGGAATGGTGTTTGGTGATCTATGTACAACTATTTTTTTGATAGTGTTTATGTAGAGTTTACAATTCTTTTGGTTGATAGTATACAAATTTGTGTTATAAGTTATCTTCTATATAGGTGTTGTGTATATTGGTAGTTATGTTTTTATTTTCTTGTTGTCACTAGGTTGGGAGCCCATGTATATATAATCATAATAATATATTTTAATTTTTGATGTTGATTTTTGGAGTGCTACTAGATGTTATCAAGATTTGGATTTGGTTATGGATATTCTATTAGGAACTTGTGGTATTGCTTTACCATAAATTGACATGATACAAACATATTTTCACTATGTGACCTAGTCATAGATAGGGCCACATCATGCAACTTGGGACCAAACATGGTCGTGTTGTAAGCATAGTCCTTGTTGTACAACTTATTCTCATGTTGATTTGACTATAAAATATTTTCACCTTCATCTTTTAACATGTTGAAAATGGGTTATTCTAGAAAGCACATTGAAGCTTGCTTTTAATGTAAGAGGTGATGACCTAGGCTTGTATTGATTGTAATTCAATCCCCTAGATGTTAATATACTAGATCACAACCATGTCACACAAGTAATGAAAGATGTGAATGACCTAATGGTTTGATGTGTGATGCAAAATGTACCTTTAGATACTCATAATTGAATGTCTTTGGAGTGATACTTATTGTTAATTCAATACATTCTATAATATGTTTTCCTCTTGAATGCTTTTGATTGATTAAGCAGGGAAGAAAGGGACCTGACCCAAACATAGATTACAACATGATTAGAACAGCTAGAAGTGGGAAACAACAAAAAGGAGCCCACCCACTCCCATAGACCCAGTCAAAAACTTAACCAATCCCCTTCTTTACAAACATTATAGATCTGAAATACTGATAAAAGACCACCAGCTATCATCAGTCTTAACCATACCTAACCATCTCCAAAAACTAACAACCTCTAACATACTATTTCTTCTACATGAGTAACAGTAATTAATCATATCAGTTCTACACAACGTACAAAAAGACCAACAACAACCATCAATGTTATCAATACTAATTGAACTATTCCTACTGCTAAAATAACCATCATTATAACAGTATAAAATATGGCACCAACGACCATGGCCAAAAGCAACAATCTTAATCACCAAAGTATGAAAAACCATCAAAAAACAAAAACTAGCATGAACAGATTCAACTACGCATCATCTATCATCTTCCAGGCTTTGAGCAAGTCTTCAACAGTCCCATGCACTGTTGAATTTGGAGTCAACTTCCCTGACATGTCCTATGCATCAGCCGCACCTTTTTTCTTTTGGTACTTAATTTTCCCACATCCTAAGATAGTGGCCATCACCGCTTTCTTCATTACAACATCCACAACAACACATACATTCTTTACAACATCTTCCAGGTTCTGAATTCTTTGGGAGTGGCCTTTTGTTTGCATACCTTTCTCCAGATTTTTCAGCCTATCCTCCATTATGCCATTACCAAATTCTCAGAAACTTGAATCTTATTTTCTTCCTCCCTCTCAGAAATCTTCTTCTCCAGCTTTTGCATTTTCTCCTCCAATCTGCTAAGTCTCATTTCCCCATCTTCCTTATCTTTTATTTCCTCTCTATTTTCATCAGGAATTTGATTTGCTTCTTCCTCTTCATGTATGTTCTCCTGTTGAGACACCTCCCTCTCCTCTTCACCATGGTCTTCCTCGCTCCCCCCCTCCGACTCCTCATCTTATGTCGATTCACTGTCCTGGCTATCCAAATCCTCCCTAGTAGAGGAGTCATTATCTTCATCAGCTTCTTTTTCAATATCTTTCGGGGGGGTTTTGGTGTTTTTCGGACTTTGGTCATTATTCTTCATATCTTTTCCTTTACAGGCCACCGTAGCAAGCCTTTTAGATCTTCGACCTCCTTGGTGCAAACCCTCCGCTTCATTATCATCAGGGATGGTGATGGCTTCCACCTCTTCACCCAATTCTTTAATAAACAGTCTTTTCCTTTTCTTTGTTTCCATTTCCATAGCAACATCCTTCCTTTTTTCAGGGGTAACCACCAGTAAATCAATCCACACAACAAATTCAAGGTTTTGGGTGCCTTTACTAGAGCTCTCAGGGTTTTTCGATTTCTTTTTTGAATTTTTAGGTGTACAAACAGGAGGGTTTTCCAAAAGTTCAATTTTCATAGACCTTTGAGTGTTAGGGCTCTCAATAGTTCTTAGAATCAAATTATTTTGCAAGGACCTAGAGATCACAAATTTGCAAATGGCTGTAATAAGACCTTGATGTAACGACGGGTTAGCTCCCTGGGTAAGACTCTGACTGAGAGACGAGAACAAAAAGAAAGGTAAATTTATTTTATCCTTATGCCTAATGTGGTTTAGGATAGGGAAATGATAGCCATGGAAAGATTGGTATCGACCTTCCAATGTGAAATACTTCATCACTATAAAGTAAACATTATGGTAGGAGGGAGGCAGCTTAACCCTAGAATAACCATTTTGGAAACGTTCAGGCTTCTCCTTTCCTTCAAATTTTTTATCATAGTACTCATGGTACTTACCATTGCTAATCTTCACCACCCTCGCACCTTCATAAGCTAGGCCAGTCACCTCCGCAATCAGCTTAGGGTCCACTTTAAACTGGAGCCCACCCAGAGTCACCTCGCTGTCCCTCCACGCATTAGCGAATTTATAGCTTAATCTCTCGTTATAACCCTCCATGGCTTCAAAATAATGTGTGAAACCAGCCTCCTCGAATAAGCTCCACAGCTCCTCATTGTTCCTGAGCAAGTCAAACTTATGTGGTTCAGTCCATTTTCTGGGGCCACCCATGTTTAGAGAATTGTAGCAATTTTTAGGAACCAGAAGAAAATTGCTCCTATTTCTGCCTTCATCCACCATGCTCAACACTGGAAGCTCCATACACTCAGTGCGAATAGAGACACTGTGATTGTTCATTTGATCACATGACGGCTCAGGGATCATTCTATAATACTTTAATAAAACTTCATTACACATATCACCTTTTTCCAAAAAAACATTCAAATTATCTGCACCTTTGCCACCCTTCCTAATAATGATGGCGTATATTTCGTTCCTTTTTTTATTATTTCCACAACATCTTTGTTTGTTCCATCGTAAATCCAACCTCTGATTCCACCACATTTCTTTACCATCATTATTTAAACCTTTCCTATCTAAGTACACCACCCTATCAACCAGATGACCTTTCCCATGTTTGTGAACCCAAATTTTGAGATTTTGCTACCTTTCAGCATTATGCTTACGAGGACCTTCGTTCATCATGCCAGCCTGTCTTTGTGGCCCCCCCCTAATCGTATTCATAACATTAGCCATAATACAATTAATCATTCCCTCCATAGCTTTCATTATTTGAATATTTCTTCCCCAATCTATCCTTCACTAAGGCTTCCCTAATATGGTTAGGCAAGCCATCAAAGTCCCAGTTTTTTAAATTTTGTTCATTCAGACCTAGATTTTCCATTGCATCTGCCACTCTATTGCCTTCCCATACAGTGTGACAAATTTTCACATTTTGAAACCCTTGTAAGATGTTTTTGCAGTCCTCCAACATGTCTTTAATTTCCCAGGGTATATTAGCTCTACCATTTAGATAATCAATTATCAATTTCAAATCCCCTTCCACAATAATCTTATTAAAGCTTCTTTCTCTTAAGAGTCTAGCTCCCATCCAAATAGCTGAAGCTTCAACAAAATTGTTGGTAGCTGTTCCTATACCTTTACTGTACCCCATCAAATAAGCTCCCTTCTCATCTCTACTCACTCCCCCAGCCTCTGATTTCCCAGGGTTACCTTTCAAACAACCATCAAAATTACATTTCACCCATCCTAGATCTGAGGGAATCCAAATTGTACTAGCTCTTACAATTTTTTTTAACCAGTTAACATTATTTAAGTCATGAGAAAGCTGCCATTGTTGTTTTATACTTAATTCCACTCTAGATGGTTGTTTCTTTGCCTGTCTATAATTACAACTTTCCATGTTCTCCTGTATTTTCCTTTTCACCATCAAGCATAACTCCTTGCTAGATTTAGTTGTTTCCCTAAACACATGGTTATATCTTTCTTTCCACAAACCCCAAGTTAGGAAAGGAGGAATTTGGGCCCACAAATCACAAATTATATTATGAGAAAAAGGAAAAAATCTCCAACCATCCACAAGCAATTGGATATTAGCAAGAAAGACCCAATCCACTCTTAAAATACTTAGAAAGTAGCCCCAAACTTCTTGGGCATAAGAGCACTAGAAAAACAAACGCATTATAGTTTCCTCTTCTTCGTTAACAAAGTATCAACCTCTCTTCTTAAGGTTGTCAATTGTTAGGATTTTTCCATGAGTAACTGTCCACCAAAAATAGTTAATTTTTGGTATCAGGTTCTTTTTCCAAACCTTAAGCCAATCAAAAGAATCCCAATTTAAAGCTTGGTTCACCATAGCATCATAGGCAGTTTTAACTGAAAAAAATCTACCTGTTGTTCTTGTCCAGATCCATTCATCCTTTCTATTTCTCGAGAACATATCCGAATTCCCAATCTATCCCATCAACTGATCAAGCAACGCATCCCATCCCTGTTGTTTGTTTCCTCTAAGCACACCATTATTTAGATATTTCTTGAAGTTTTTCAATTTAGGTCTTCCACCTTCCCAATCAATGTAATTAGAGACCTTTTTCCCCAATCCACTTCTCAGTTCCCTCCTAATGGGCTAGAAACCTTTAGAAGTAGAAAGAGGGATAAGAGTCAACCAGGGATCATCCCAAAAATCAGTGCTGATACCATTGCCTATCCTTCTTTTAACACCTCTATTAAGTACACCTCTAATTTTAAGAAGGTTGTTCCAAAACACCGAGCCATGAGGGAGCTCCTTCTTCCTCAGGAAACAACAAGCCTCTTTATTATTAAGGTATTTAGCTCTGAGAATAGCAGCCCAATCCTTTTCATTCTCCAACAGGTAGCAACCCATCTTAGCCACTAGAGCTTTGTTGAACGGTTTAAGTCTTCTTATGCCTAGGCCTCCTTTTTTCGGAATACAAACCTTCTCCCATTTTATAAGGGCCATTCTTTTCTTTTCCTCCAACCTAGACCATAAAAATCTCCTTTGAATTGTTTCAATTATCTTAGCAATACAGTCGGGAATGTTAAACATCGAAAGATAATATACAAGGATATTTTGAAGAGAGGCTTTTAAAAGTTGGATTTTTCCAGCTAAACTTAACAATTTTCCTTTCCACCCAGCTAACTTTTTCTAGACTTTTTCCACAATGTAATTCCAGTAATTGCTATTTGGATTTCAAGAAAAAGGAGGAAGGCCCAGATAGGTAGTAGGGAGATCAACTTCCTGGCAGCCCAAAATTCTTATCACTTTTTCCTTCGCCTGCTTCTTAGTATTGAAGAAGTATATTTTACTTTTTTGGTAATTTATAAACTACCCAGACAAATCAACATACTTTTCCAAGATAATTTTCCATTGTTTAGCCTCAACAACCAACACTTCTCCCAAGAGAATGGTATCATCAACAAATTGTTGATGAGAGGCCAGGGGAAGCGAAGAAGCAACACAAAAGCCTTTCAAGGATCTCACATTAAGCTATTTTTGAATATTTCGACCAAGAGCTTCAGCCACAATAACAAAAAGATAGGGAGAAAGAGGATCTCCCTACATTAGCCCTTTTCCAGTAGAGAAATAACCATGTGCAACACCATTAACCAGAACAAAATATTTCATAGTAGTTACACGGGCTTTTATCACGTTAATGAATTTACCTTTAAAGCCATATTTTTCCAAAACTACAAATAAAAAATTGCAAGTTACTCTATCATATGCTTTTGATATATCAAGTTTCAAAACCATACTTGGCTTTTTGTTGTAATCCATTGAGTGCATAATCTCATGAGTATAAATGGATGAATCCAAAATTTGTCTTCCCTGAACAAAACCTTTTTGGTTAATAGAAATCATTTTCCCTAAAACCTATTTTAGCCTATTAACAATAATTTTGGAGCAGATCTTATACAAAGTGTTGCATAAACTTATCGACCTGTAATCATTCATAGAAGCTGCTTCAGTAGACTTGGGGATCAAGGCCAGAAAGGTGGCATTCATTCAATTCAACATTTTTCCTGATCTAAAGAAATCTTTAGCAGCCATTAAAAGGTCTTCTGACACAATCTCCCAATACACTTGGAAGAAGCTAGAAGGGAAACCATCCAGACCTGGGGCCCTGTAAGCACCAAAGGAGAAAACAACCATCTTAACCTCTTCCATAGTTATACTCTTAGTTAGAGCTTCAAGGTCTTCCTCAGTAACAACATTAGGGATCACCTATAAAAACTCCTCTAGGTCAACATTATTACTCCTAGGAGGTTCCTGGTAGGTAGAGAAGAAGGAAACAACCTCCCTGGAAATTTCCTCCTCCCCCTCAAGAATAGTTCCATTAGAGGTAATAAGGGATATTATTATGTTTCTTCCTCTATGCCTCATAGTAGATTGATGGAAAAACTTTGTATTTCTATCTCCTTCCTTAAGCCACTGGATCCTTGATTCTTGCTTCCAAAAAATTTCCTCCTTCTTACTTATTTTGTGCCATTGAGCTCTCAGGTCTCTTTCTATTATACATAACTCCTCCTCACAATTACCAGCTTCCATTCGATCTTGGACCTCCTTAAGCTTCATAACCAACTTTGTCTTAGTTTTAAAGATATTTCCAAAAGTATACTTATTCCACCCCTTGACCTTGTCTTTTATTCTTTTTAGCTTCTGCATTACTCTGTACATAGGGGTGCCAACACAAGGAGCATTCCAACATTCCTCCACTAGAGATCTAAAATCCTGGTGAAGGGACCACATGATTTCATATCTGAAAGGATAAGGTTTTTTCACCCTCCTATCCTCCCATCTAAGAAGAAGAGCACTATGGTCAGAGCCAGTTCTCAGAAGAGCAGTGAGAGAAACATTTTGAAGAACACTCCAATTAGTGGAAATCAGGAATCTATCCAGTTTTACTTGGATAAGATGGTTACCCTGTCTTCTATTGGTCCACATAAAATGGGAGCCCATAAGGGGAATATCAATAAAGCCAACAAAGTCAATGAAACTTGAAAGATCCATCATACTTTATGAGAAATCTATCAAGCCACCTTTCTTTTCCAAGGGAAACAACAGAGAATTGAAATCTCCTCCCAACATCCAGAGCTTGTTCTTGTTATTAGTTATAATATCACTCAGAATATTCCACAAATCCAGTCTATCGAGCCTAGAATTTAGACCATAAATATTCCCCAAGTTCCACTTAATGGAGGTATCTCCATCATCAATGCAAACCAATAGGCTATTCTTATTTTTAAAAATAAATTGTCCTTTAAACCGAGAGGACATCCAACAGGTAGTAATCCCTCCAGAGGCTCCATCAGCATCACTGACTTCAAAACCCGCTCCCAGCCAAAGCCAATTCAAAGTTTTTTCAAAAGTTTCCTTCTTCATTTTCATTTCTTGAATCAGGAGGATATCAGGCTTCACTTCAGTTAAACACATCTTCAACACATGCTGCTTATACTGGTCGTTAAGACCCCTCACATTCTAAGAAAGAATCTTCATAAATACACAAAACAAAAGAGCAGGATCAGTCAGAAACTGCTCCAGGAGGGGGTAACCCCTCTACTTTCTATTCTGTTTGTTCCCTGCCAACGATTCCAGGGTTTGTTGCTTCCCTATTGCCACATCTTTTGTTGTTTCTTTAATTCTTGCATCTTTTAGTAATGGTCTACCAACTTTATTGTTTCCTCCCACATCTGGTTTCTTTTTCTTTCGTGATTTAGTGTTTATCCAGCCTTTATCATCATTATTTTGAGATGTTGGCTCCTCCTCTAATATTGAATCCTCTTGTTCATGGGTTGGTGTCTCAAATTTTCCTTTGTGGCTTATTATTTACCCTTCCTCTTGAGCTTCATTTTGTTGTTCATCTTACAAATAGGAGGTGAAACTGAACCCTTACTTTTCTTTTCTTTGACAGATTTCCCAAAAGGGGGTGTGAAAGGCTGAACCTTAGTAGCATCAAAGAGACGCTTTTCCAGATTGACTTTAGGAGCAACATCCTTTTTTGGGGAAGAAGATGACTCTGTAGTAAAAAAATTTCAGAGCTTGGTATTTTATAGTCATTTGAGCCCTCCGTCAGCGCTAAATTCTTCATCTATTCAATCTCTTGGACATCATTTTGGGGAATTTTAGGCACTAGAGGGGCTATCTTATAGGCATCTTGCAAGTGCCCAACTTTATTACATCCTTGACAGAAAATTGTGGCTCTTTCATATTCGAGAGGTTGAATCCATTTACCAAACTTAGATTTTAGGGTAATGGAAGTGGGTAAAATAGTGTTAACTTCAACATTAACACAATTTCTAGCATAAAGTAGCCTTGCTTTACGAATCGTTACGTTATCAATAGTAACTAAGGTCCCCAATGAATCAACAATCCCCTTGAATATCTTTTGGTGCAAAAACTCTAGAGGCAGACTAGGGAGCCTAACCCAAGTTGGGGAAACTTTCCCCAAGTCAGCAGAGGCATCAAACCCTGGTTTCCACTTGCATAAGGATAAAATGTTTTTATAACCATTATCAAAGGCCCACGGTCCACCTGTAAGGACCTTTAGCATGTCCTCAAGAATAACAAAAGTGAATAAAAATAGACCCTTTGGCATATCACTAATAGAAACACTACCCTTGAGTTTCCAATTGTCAGAGGCCCATTTTCGTACCTGGTCAATGTTGGGTCGTCCAACAAAGAATTTTCCCACCAAGGATAGCTTTAACCCTTCCATGGCATCATTCAAAATATCATCTGGGGTGTCCACTTCATCCCCTTCCACCATACAAAAAGTAGTCACAGACTTCTGAGGAGTCCTTGACGAGGTTTGACCTCCCACAAGTTTTTCCACAAAAGAGGCCTTCTAGGCATTCGGGCCAACACGAGACTTCCCATTAGGGGAAAAAACTGGGCTTTTCACACCCCCCGAACTCCCGGGCACCGGAATATTCTCAAAATGCTCTGGAGTCCTTTCACATGAAGAAGCAAAAATATTCTGGCAAACAACAAACTGCTTCGATGGGGGAGCCTCCATGGGGCCCCCGCCTGGCTGATACATTGAGATGCAGAGTAGCAGAAATTCAAACTTGCAGAGCCCTAACTTTTTTTCCCCTTGAATGTCAATGGCATAGGTAGACATGTATATAAATACATGTAGTTAACACTCAATTTGATATTATTTGATGTAGATTCAATGAGATGATGCTTATATTTCAAAAAGATTGCCCCTTAGGCAAGATATATGAATTCTGGATTATGTGGACTAAGTTAGCAACCTAGATTGAATTATGGAAAGGATTTGAACTAGGATTGGTTCAAAATAAGGAGATATTTAGTAGCCACCATTTGGCATGATATGAGGTAGGAGTTCATTTGTAAGGCCCTCTTTTGTGTATACCTATGTTGTACCCATTATATCAACAAACTATTATGATGTTATATTGATATATTTTTATGACACTTTATATGTATGAGATTACATGAAATTTTACATTATATAATGGTATATATGATTATAGATATTTTTAGGTTCATTATTTCTATACGATTCTATAAGTATACATATTCATACTTTTTGTGTATGTGGTTACATGAAATTTTATATTATATGCTAATCAGATATGATTATAGATGTTTTCAAGTTCATTGTTTCTATATGATGTTATGAGATGTCGTGTGTGTGGGTATGAGTGATTCTACAATAGTGTGTTAAGTATTTTACCTAAGGGGGACATTAAAATCAAAATTCTAAACCAAAAATTACTTTATGTCACCTATAGCAAGAAGCCATTGGCAATTTGAAGATAATGTGAACTAATAATTTATTAGATTTTGTGAAAATTCTATATATATATATATATATATTTAAAAAATAATTTGACTCATTTTTAATCATTTCTTAATAACTTGATTTTTATATTTTATGGTATTTTTAGTGAGTGATATTGTTCCATAATGCTCTTTTTTTAGAAATAAGAAAAAATCACAATTTCTTAAACATAGATCATAAACACTGATAACTAGTACATGCATATTTTAAAAAAAAAGGTTAAATATTTTATTTATTATTAATTTATAATTTAATTGATTATAATTTAGATTGATCTTATCCTATAATGATTTTTTTTAAAAATATATCCAAATTAAATTTTTCTTTCATTTTTTAGAAACAAAACATTAGTATGGGGTGTACATATATTTTTATATTGTTTCTACCTTTTTAATTTTTACAATGCCTCAAATAGATACCTTTATGTTTGGTAAAATACCTATGTTCACTAGAAAATAGAAAAGTAAGTATAATAATTAAATTTTTAAAAAATATAAATTATTTTTTAGAAAGCTTACTCAAAGATCTATAATAGATTGCAAAATTTCATATAATGATGACCCTATTTGATGGTCCAAAACTTGCTTCAAAACATAATATTCTTCTAAAGAATCTATAAGTAATAGGAGGATGACATCAAAAAGATTCAAATGAAGTTACCTTCGTTTGAGGGTATTGCCTTCATTCAAAGGCACATTCACTTGAAAGTAACAAAATAAATTATTTTGAACATGAAATATTTAAAAATAGAAAAATTATTTATTTAAAAGTGTACACCTCTATTTAAACCCCTTCATTTGAAGGTTTTTCATAAATTTTAGCACGTTGGACTCATTTTTTTCCTAATTTGACAACTAGGACACACTATTATGATATCAATATGTATGCATCATGTTAAACTATGATTCATGACTTTTGATGTGATATACTATCTTTTTAGCTGATTTACAAGCTTATTGGAATGCATGTTTTTATCAAATATAATATTAGTTATAGATTTAAGAATCAATTGTATAATGTGAATTTTGACATAAAAACTATTGGGATAGTTTTCGTGCATATTTATAACATTAGAGATGCATTTATTATGTGCGTGATTGTATTACTCTTTGGCTTCAGTTATTGTTGCTTCAACTATTATTATTTGATGTGGCTTGATGTGTAAAATGAGTGCACATGATACAAGTATAAGCCAATGAGAGTTAACTCGAAGAACGATAACATGGAT
This sequence comes from Sequoia sempervirens, assembly GCA_007258455.2. Taxonomy (NCBI): domain Eukaryota; kingdom Viridiplantae; phylum Streptophyta; class Pinopsida; order Cupressales; family Cupressaceae; genus Sequoia; species Sequoia sempervirens. Next base: position 30,671 of record VDFB02252342.1, read on the forward strand.
GTTTGTTCAATATATTAATCTACTAATTGAATGATCAAGATGTATCTATGTGTATATTAGTATTGTCATCATACCTAAATCCAATAATACCTTAGGTACCCTTGTGACTATATTGTAAATATTCTCTATGTTATCTAATATTTAATATTTGATGTCTAAATATGGTATACATGGAAATGAATTTTACTCACGTATGCATTTATTTGAATGCTTAAATTAAATCAAAAAGTGGTTGGATGGATTTGTGAAAATGGTATCTTTAAGGCATCTTAAAAAGGAAATTTATTATTGTTTAAACTTGTCTAGCCCTTAATTAGAGGGATTTTAAAGTATAAATATATACAATTATATGATTATACTTCAAGATCTCTCTAATTTCTATATACATTGATATACATTAGTAGCAATAGATTAAAAAAAGAAAGTAAATAACTTGCTCAAAATTTAAGGTTAAGATTTTGGTTCTACATACTTACAATCATGTCATTACATAGATTTTTTTTTTCTATAGCTAACCAAAAGATCCATCATTTTTTTGATTTTTTTATGATATCCTATAGATAAATATTTATTAGGCCAATCCACAATTGTATGTGCATTATTAAATATTATTAAATCCATAAATTTTAGTTACTCCCTAGAAAGATCTCTTTTCATCACATATGCTCCATCTCCATAGAACTGATATTTCCTTAAAAAAATTGTCATGTCTTACATACTATCAATTGCATATTTATATGCAACATGAACAAGAATGGCCACCTATACTAAATTAAAATATTGAGACTAAAATTTCTCTTGTGGAGAAAGAATGTAATTTTATACAAAGTCAACTATTGAAATTATAGTTCCTACTAGAAATGTATCTCTACATATGTGAAATTTATAATCAAGCCACCAAGCATATTGAGATTGTTTTACATATTTTGTGGAAAATTTTATTCTTGAATTCTACAATGATTGCATGCCCACTTCTTTGTTATACTAGTAATTCACAACGCTTTCCAACTTTTCCATCCTTTAATGAATATTAGTGAGGATTGAAAAAATAGAGTTGAGTTTATTAAATCATGAGAGATGGTTTAAGATAAGGGGTTGCCTCTTTATGACTTTGTTATTACATCTTGGAAAAAAGATTCCAAAATGAAAGCTTGAGAGGAAAAGAGAAAGAAAGATCATGAGGGTTTGAGTTGGAGAAGGATTTTTTATGATTGGAAGGGTGTTATTGAGTTCAAAAGGAGGATTTAGATTTGGAAAGTGGGCTTGGAAAGAGAGTTGGGTATCACCAACTTCCATTCATTAGGATACAAGAACCTCTAGTACCATAATATTCATATATAAGATCTTGATACAAGTGTAAATGCTCATAAAGCAAAATCAAGACACACAAATTTCTTACATTAATCCTTTGAAAATGATAATCCAATATTTAAACCTAACATTTTTTTACCAACAAAATGACATGCAAAATAACACTTAAAAATAAAATAAAATAGAAGACAAGGAAGTTAAAATTGACACAAGATGTGCATGGGGAAAACCCTTCCTAGTAGAAACCCCACCCTCTAAAAGTGTGGAACCAATGTATTTCAACAACAAAACCTATTACAATACATATAGACTCACAACCTTAACATGGAGATCACCATCCTACTATTGTGGGGGAAATCCAATAGCATAACCCTTATATTGCAAGGAATCTATACAAATTTAACACAAACATCTAACATATAGGAAATATTCACCTAGGAAACTATTAATGGATTTAGAAAAATAATAGACAAAATATGGGAACTATGACACTCAACTGCATGACCCAAATTCTAATGCCAAGCTTATATGATGGGTCAAAATAATAAGGATATAATATTCTCTTGCATTTCATAAACCCACCCACAAAACTTGGATGCCTATTTTTTTCATTTTCTACCTTTACCAAGATGTTTTATGACATGCATCATATAGTATCATAATTTGATCATTTCTAAGTCTACTTTGTAACCTCCCTCTTACATGCTCTTACATATCTTACATGAAATAGTACTCTTACACATTCTTATACATAGATCAATATACATGGTATAATGGGAAAGTCATAAGTGGGATACCTCATTTCTCATGGGGGCATAAATAATAATAATAAATTAAACATTAGGACTTGCAAGGTGTGAAACACCTAATTCCTACAATCTTCTATTTGTCATATACATTGCAAGAGAAAAAGAGAATTATCAACAAATTTATGAAATAATCACCAAGCATATATAAACATTGCACCAACTGACTCCTTTGTTCCCACGAGCTTCAATGAAGCATCTATTATATCCACCAAGCAACCACCACCTCAACCACAACTATCTAATTCTCCAACACGTTGAAGCATGAAAGAAAAGAACCCCAAACTAAGATGGCACACTCAATATCACATAGACACACCACTAAACCTTTACCTCAATCCACTATCCAAACACAAACTCAAAATTCTAATCTCCTCCAAATATGATAAAGTATGTACCATACACACCACTAGCTAGAACAATGACCATAACTAGTCACTAACAACCAACTAACACCAACACTAATAGGACTTTTCTCACAACATATTCAACCTAATACACATCTGCAATTCCTTGTATATCCACTACTATATACATGGATTATACACTAACACAAGTTAGTTGTAGGTTAGCTATAGGTGATCTATAACACCTCTATATATTAGTTACAAACAACCCAAGAATACATCTAAAGCCTCTATATCATATTCCAATGATCATCGTGTCTACCAAGTACACATATACCTCCTAGGATTCCCATTACAAGGGTAATTTTTGGTCTAGTGTTGACTAGCATCTAAAAGTACACAAATAACACTCACACAAATATGTGGATCATGCCACCAAAACAAGTTTTGAAGAACACACATAATGATCTACACAAATGCTCATTCTCTCATTGCTACTCTCCCTAGATCTCACAAATTCTCATATGAATTAAAAATCTAGGAAGAAAAAATGGACCACAAAGAGAAAATATTGTAACTACACTAGATACCATGTCCTTTTTCCAACAACATTTTGTGCTCAAGATGTGACAATTAAGATCCCCATCTCCAAAAACCTGAATAAAAAATCCTTCACAACATCCAATTATTTAAACTCAAGGCCAAACCGATAGTAATAGATCAATAAATCAACAAGGATGTAAGCTTCTCAATTGAAGTGAGATCAAAATAATAACCATTATCACCACTAGGGAATATGCCCAACACAATCCCTTGCACTCCTCAAAACTATCCTCAAAATAAACTCATGCACATGAGAAGGAAAATGAAAAAGACACCATGTCATGCACTCCATAAATAAGCCCTCTAAAACTAACAATCATAGCTCAAGATTCATTACCATAAAGATACAAAGCACAAAAAATATAATGCATATGGAAAAACTAAATAACCAATACCTAATAAGAATAGAAAATAGAACTTGCCTTTCAATTTAAACTATATTAAATTGTGATTTGGATCTCTCTTTTTATTAACTTAAAAAGAGATTGATTTGAAATGACACAATTCCTAACATCTAGTCTTATGGGATACCTAGATTCGAAACTAGGGAAGGAACCTTAATTTAGAAAAAATACTTTAATACTAAATTTTATCTCTACCTAATCTTTAGAATTATAAACACTTTTTTTAAAACTTAGTAGTTCATAACTTCTAGTCAAATCTGTTTTATTAGCTAAGTTCATTAGGTATAAAACTTTAAGTTCATTGTCATGTTGTAATTTTAAAAAATATGCTTGTATAGTCAGGCCCCTCCAAAAAAGACTGATGTACTGAAAAAATAATGGAAAACGTGTTTTCCCGCAAAGACACTTTAACACGTAGTGAACACGGCGTTTGGACGGTTTTTCATGATCTTAAATTAAGTCACCTTTTTCCCGTCGACGGTGTTTAAAGTGACCGTTTTAAAAACAAACAAAAAAGTTGGCATTTGATCCTTCCATTCTCGATGCTTTCTTGTCTTTTTAGGGGATGGACGAGGATGCATGTTTTTTTTAGAGGTATTAATTTTTATGTCCATATTTCTTTCATTTAGAGATTGGTTAGTTTTTTTTATGTTATTTTTAGACGCGTTCATTTCATTTGTCTGTGAGTTTCACATTGTTTGTGTTTTTCCTATGACTAGTGATAGTGATGTGTATGAGCATGATGGTATGTTATCTTTGAGTGTATTTTCTTCGTTACACAATCAATATGGATGAGACGGGCCTACGTTCGATTTATACATTTACGAATGATATTTGATTGTGATAGGTTTTCTTTTCCATTAGCTATTCATGATTATATGCTTTGTGATGATCATTCTTTTATATCTCATGTTAGTTTTGTGGGTACTCCGAAAAGTACTTTACCTAGCAATACGTTACACAATGATAACATGCATTATTATGTTAAATCCTTAGCTTCTCATGTAGATTTTATTGATGTTTCATCATCTCCTTGTTCATGACATGACATTATTGTTCTTAGGGAGGAGTTTTTACGTGATGATTTTGATGGTTTTATTCATATACATCTTTATATGTAATTAATATTTGCTTGTTGGTTGTGAGTATTTTGATAATGATATATCTTATTTCTTTAGTGAGTTTAGACTTTATTTGAGTGCTAAAGCATTGCAATGTTTTGATTCATTTTGTTCGTTATGTCTTTCAATTATGAACTTCACACTTGTTTATTTTCTGTATTTTCTTGTCACAATATGCTTGAGGATAGTGTGGATTTACTTAATCTTTCACATGATATATATTTAAATGTTTGTCCATCCTCTTCAAATATTATTCATATGGCTAATATGTCTCCATGTTCTTCGTTTCATGTTAAGCCATCTTTGGCTAGGGGTATACCCACTTTTCATACCAAAACTACTTCACATCTAGCTATCACACAATTGTAGGTTCATATTAGAGGATGGCTAGAGGTCAAAATGTTTCATCTCAATAGCTATTTTTGTCATCTTGTACATTTGATCTTCCTCTTGCACCTAATATGACATCATCAAACAACTTCATATTATAGACTTGTGACAATATCTCTTTGAGGTTTAGTGTATGTTTTACTTTTATATAAGGATATCATACATAAATCTTTAGAAAAAGATTCAATTGAAGTTTGATACTACATAATTAGCAACTTCTTTGCAGGGAAAACTTTAGTGGCGAATCTTCGCCAATTGGCGAATAATTGAAATCGAGACCTCCAGAAATGACGAATAGTACAAGCTAAAAAGGATGCAGAATCGCCAGGTTTTTATAAATTTTTTTTTTATCTCGATTAATTCACCTATGCATTATTCTTTAAACGATGCGTCATTGGAACTGATTTGCCAATAGTTTATACTCTAATTACAAATATTAATTATATTCGCCAGTAATATTATATTCCTACCATTAATTTTGGGGCAATATCGCCACTAATAATAAATTACCATTTCATTTTAGTGATAATTTAGCCTTGAATAGGGCTTTTATTTATTGCCATCGATTAGCTTTTTAATCGGATGGTTGTAGGTTGATTCTGTGAGTTTATATGCACGTGCATTTTAAAAGGCTTGTTGAGGCCCAAAATTTGTTTTGGGCCTCAACAAGCCTTTTAAAATGCACGTGCATATAAACTCACGGAATCAACCTGCAGCCATATGATTAAAATCTAATCATGTGGCCCAAAACAAATTTTGGGCCTCAACAAGCCTTTTAAAATGCACGTGCATATAAACTCACGGAATCAACCTACAACCATCCGATTAAAAAGCTAATCGATGGTCATAATTTCACTTTTCATATAGTCTTTTTTTAAAAGTGAGAATTTTAAAAAATGCTTAATCCGTGTGTGCTCCAATGCATTTTCAATAGTGAATTTATGCTTGGTGGTGAGGGGCCGCTGTCCTCAGACCCCGCAAGGGGGCGTTGCCCCCTCAACCCCCACAAGGGGGCTTTGCCCCCTTGACCCCCGCAAGGGGCGCTGCCCCTTGACCCTGCCGGTGGCTGCCGCCCCCGGGCCCCTACTTCAATATTACAAAAGACAAAAAAATTATGTGGGAACTGCGTTGACCAACTATGCAATTTTTTAAAGGAGAGATTCACCATTGTAATTAATCTTTTTAGTGATTATTCGCTAGGATTTTCCATTGTGATTATTATTTTTTCCAATTATTCATTAAGATTCGCCAGGATTTTACAATTTTTTTAATAATGTGCTATAGATTCGCTAGGAAAATTAATATATTTTTTCAAATAAAAGGAAAGATTCACCAGGATTTTACACCTTCGCTGAGGGGGGGGGGTTCTTAAAGTTATCCCTGGTTCTTTGATAGAACCTATTGATCATAAGGAATATTATGATGTTTCATTTAATGACAAATATCCCACCTAAGTTAGTTATTGGTGAGTATTTTCCTTTACACATTGTAGTGAGATATGATACTTTGAATATAAAATATTTCTCGATTGATCTAATACATCTAGTTTAAACATCTACATCAAAGATTGTTTGAAAAAGTTGAATGTAGATATGCTTAAGTTGTAAAATTAGATTTACCATTAGAAGTTTGACAATGTTGGTAGGGAATCTTTAGGTACTATTACTTGTCCTATCACAACCAACCCACTTATCTTCAATACATTGTTCCATGTGAGCCTTGTAGAATTTTCTTATAATATAATAAGAGACATGATACTTTTATAGCATAACATTTCTTCCACTCCATGAACCTTCATGAAGATAAGGAAGAACATAATGCAAATTAAAGACCAAACTCCTTAAAAAGAATAAAAGAAAAAGAGAAATTAAAACCTAAAAAACTTACAGAAATTAACACAATTAATTTATCAATAATTTTTTTTATTAATTAATGATACTACTAATTTACAATGTGAATGATATATTATAATTATATTATTAATATATTATATAAATATATGTATGAATACACAAATGTCATAGGTTAACAATATATAGATCTTACTATTGATATTATATCATGAATATTAGTAAGATAATTAAATAATATAAATATAAAATAATTATACATAAATATAAAATAATTATACATAAATATGTTAGTCTATTTATTTTGATTATGATACATATACTATAATAAATAGTAATATATATTTCATAATAAATTTTAATCAATATTGTAAAATTATTAGAATATATTAGAAAAATATTAAATTAATATAAATAAATACGAATATTAAAATTAAATCGATATTATTAATATTTTATTAAACATGTCATATTATAATAAATTATTATAATTATAATTATTGATATTTTATTATTAGATGGAATGATAAATAAAAAAAAGAAATCAATTTCTATTACCATCAAGATATAATGTTAATAATACTAAAAGATTGTTAGTTGTGCAATATTATGAAAATTGGTAGATATAATCAATGGTAGACACAAGGGACGCAAGGATCCTTGTATCATTTGTCTTGCAAAAACTTATGATGTAAGATCAAGATTTGAGCCTTTTTATCTTACCATCATTATTAAGGACATGCTAGTTCACAATGGTATGATTGAATCTAGAGCAAGTAACGCTATTATTCCCAAGTTTATTGGGAATGTTCTTAGTCTTAACTACAAATTAGTTTTCAAGGGTATTATCTATGTGAATGGAATTCCTATTGCTACCCTTAGTGTTGTTAGGAATTATCCTCTAACTTTACTTTCATGTCCTAGCATAACCATTATACATGATATGTACATGATCAACTTGCCTCACTTCATCACAATCTGCTTTTTAAGAGATTCCATTGTGAGAATGAATGGCTACACGTGCTTGAATTTTTCCCACACAATGAATCAAACCCACTACAACACAAAGGTTTAGATTGATAATGAAGTAATCTCTCCTCATCATGTAGAGCCCTACTTTGCACTAGACATCAATTTAGACCTTAAAGTCATGAGTATTTTAGAGATGATTGAAGAAGTGTGCATGGGAAATTTAGATGAAGATGAAATGCATCAAGTGGTTGAATTTGGAAACATAGATGAAGACAAGACTCATCAAATGGCTTAGCATGAACATGTCAATAAATAATATGAGAGCTTAACTTGTTTTATGACTTGGATCTTGGTAATCGCTATGCCAACAAAGAAGAAGATATTGTGCCACCTCAACTCTCTAGAGAGAAGTAAAAATAATTAGATGACATATTTTAGTTCTATTTTGATGGTACAAAGAGTAGAATCGGAGCTAAAGTTGGTGTTATTCGCATTTCTCCCTCTAAAAGTTAGTAACTATGATTTTAGGTTGTAATTTAGTTGCACCAAAAATATGGCTAAGTATGAAGTACTTTTATAAGGAATATATATAGCTTTCAAAAGAGGAATCAAATAGCTATCTATATTCTTTGACAATGCACTTGTAAGACAAGTGTGTTATATCTATGCCACTAAGAACCCCAAAGTGAGATCATACATACATCAAGTGTGGAACTTTATTAAAGGACTTGATGCAATCATATCCAAGTAGTCCTTAACACTAAAATTTAGAGATTGATTGAATGGTTATTATATGATAAAATTTTGACCTTGTATCTAGCCTATAGTAGATGTATTTTGACCTTGAACATTATGTCAATATGGTCATCAAATCCTCCATCCCCAATAATAATTTCTATTAGAAAGTATTTGTTAGTGATTGAGACATTAAAATTTTCATATAGAATAAGTTTGAGTTCTTAGTTGACTTTGGTGGAGATGCAACAAAAGTTGTGGAAATTATATTATGAAACTAAGTTCTTACAAGATTACTAAATGTCTAATCACCTTGGAAATTTTATTCAACTATAATGACAATCTAAGAAAGAAAGAGAAGAGATTGATGATCATCAACCCTTAACTCTATTGAGATTATAATCTCATTTAAGAAAAGTCCATCTTTTTGAGCAAAGAATTATCCTCTATCTTTTAGAATACCTTTTTTGAGAATTTGAAAATATTTGGGCATGGTCATACAAATATCTCAAGGTTTACAATATAGACATCATTTAGTATACAATTGCAATAGATCCTCATGCATGTATAATATGACAAAATAAAATACTAATGAACCCTCTAATCAAACCAATGCTATGCAAGGAGTTGACCAAGATGATTGAGGCTAATTTATTTCCAATAAGTACTCTAGTTGAGTCTCTAATCTAGTGATTGCCAAAAAGAAGAGTAGTGAAAATTTCCTATGTGTGGATTTTCATGACCTTGACCAATAATTACTTAAACATCATTATATTATCCCCCATTGATCAATTTTTTTAGAAAGTAGTTATCTTGAAAGTACATAGTCATTATTTGATGGATTCTCCAACTATAGTCAAGTCTAGGTGAAGGATGAGGATCAGTTTAAAAAATATTCATCACCAAGTGGGGTATATTTATTTATCAATAGATGCATTTTTTCTAAACAATGTAGGTTCTACCTTTTAGAGGGTCACAAATATTACATTCAAGAGAAATATTAATAAATACGCTTGTGTGTTTAGCTAACATTGTTATATATTCTAAAACACTCAAAGGGCATCTCTTCCATATTTAGAAAATATTTGAACATTATCAAGAGTTTGATATTTCCTCAATATATGGAAATGCAAATTTATTGTCTCTTAAGGTAAGCTTGTGGGACAAGTTTCCAAATATGGTCTAGTAATAGATTCCAAATCTCTACCTCACATAAATACAACTTTTTATTCTTTCCTTAGCCTTAAGAACATCAATATTGTTGAGAAGTTTATTTTTAAATCTTTTGATCTCGTAAGACCCCTTTTAATATAATATGATAAATAAGTGGCCTTCCAATGGATTCTAGAAGCTAAAGATTTTTTTGACTAATAAAAAAGGCCATTATGAAAGCCTCAAGCCTTGCTAGTCCTATTTTTTTTGAATTTTATCACATTATTTTAGTGTGGACCATCGCATAGTAATTGCATTGAACCAAAAGGATGCACAAGGATGAGCATCTAATAATGTTTATGAACACTAATATCAAAGACTATAAGGGAATATACATTTTCCTTGAAAAATAGATATATGCTCTCATGAAGTTTTCAACATGATTTTAACAACTTGTTTTGCATAGTAAAGTATAAGAATTTATAATCCACCCTAGTGTTTATGTCTACCTTCTTTATGAGGATATAAGTGAGAAGTAGGTGCATTGGATAACTAAAATAACAGAGCATGACATTAAAATCCACTTGACTAAGTTAGTCTAAGGTTGTGGGATTTTCCAACATCTTATGGATGATTTAGCTTAATTAGATCCCTTCAAATTTGATACCCATATGGTAATGCTGCTCCACACATAAGAGAAATAATTTTATCCACCCATGATAGATAAATTATATCTCCATTTCCATATCATAAATTATTGAGATATTAGAGGTGTCTTATTCAAATGGACCCTTAATGGAGTCTTATTAAGACATGTCAAACTAAGAAAACTAATATATTTGTGTGTGAATTTCATAAAGGTCTCCTTGGTGAGAACTATTTTTTCAAATTCATTGCCACAAATATTATGTGATTGGATGTTTTAGAACACTATGTTTCATGATGCACACAAGCTAGTTTGAGAATGTGAACCTTACAATTTATCCACTAGGAGAAACAATAATGATCCATTTTCATTGAAGCACACTTCAATAGATGTCTCCTTCTAGAAATGGGGACTTGATTTTACAGCCATGATAAATCCTCCTTCTAATGACATACACAAGTGGATAGTGATTTCTACAAATTTATTTAGTAGGTGGATCGAAGGAGTTTCACTAAAATATGATAAGGAGGATCAAGTCATAAATTTCCTTGAGGAAATTATGACTCACTTCATGCCATCACTTTTATCTTAGATAATTCATAATAATTTATGGGATTGAAAGGCATGGGATATCTCTTAATATCTTATCCAACTATTACCTCCAAAGCAATGTATTGGAAAAGCCAAGTAATAAGAATCTAAAGTGAATAATTGGCTATAATACTTAGGATAATCCATGCATTTGGAGCTCTCTATTTTATCATGCCTTATGGGCTATTTTCAAAGAGAGAAATGCCACAAGTTCCTCACCCTTTGTACTAGCCTATGTTTGGAGGCTAGATTGCTTATTCATACCATACTCCCCACTCAATATGTATTGACAACAAAAGAATTCTCTAGAGCTTCCCTCATGGAGGTTAGGATTGTAGAGCTTCTTTAACTTTTCAAGAGGCAATAAAGATAGTGACTTATAAATTTGAGAAGCATCAATAAATCATGAAAAGATGGTTTGATTAGTGTGCTACTCTCCAAAGCTTCATAATTGGTGATAGTATTGAAGTGGGATGAAATTGAGCCAAGCCTATTTTCTATTCCAAATTTGAGCAACTATGGAGTGGACCTAATCACATCACTACATCCTATGAAGGTGATATATTCAAGATATATAATCTATTTGGGTTCACCTTTCATATACTTGTGAATGGTATGCACCTTCATTATTATATGTAAAAAAGATAGTTCTTATATGATATATAAACTTTGTGTTTCTTTTCCTTTCCCATTTGTGTATATTATTTCCCTTTATTTCCTTTCTCCCTTCTAATATTTTTAAAAAATTTCCTTCTCTTGTCTTACCTTGAATATTTGTTTCTCCCTTGTGTTGCGACACTCTAGTAGGTGTGGTGTTTATTTTTAACTTGTCATGGTCCATTATGACTTGTTATGCAACATTTAAAGTCCCTTTCCCTTTGGTAGATGTTTTATTTTTGGCATGTGGTATGATAGCTACCCCTTGTTCATATGATAAGCTTCGTAGCAAATGATTATTTTCTTACTAACAAGAAGTTATATTCTTGAGACATCTTATATCATTAATTTTAAATCTAATTATGACAACCCTTGATTATGTGATTTTATTTCATGTCACCACACTTGAAATGATCATTACCTTAATTTAAGTGGCAGTTCACCCTTTCATGGAAAAATATATGGCTCCTACAATCCTTTTGTATGCTTCTTTCCAAAATGATCACTAAATGCATTTTTTCTCCAATTGTATTGTGTTATGGAGCCTTTATTTTCACGCCTTAGTTTCTTTTAAAGCTATATTTTATTTTATTTTCAAAACATTGTCTTTTCAAATATCTAAATTATTGTTTTGTTGAGCTATGACCCACCACCTTTTATATTTGATATTTTTCCTACCTAAATTTTGACTAGTGATCTATTTTGGATGCATGGCCTCCGTAGGAAGATTCTAGTTTCCCTTCTCTTCACCTTCCTATATTTTGGATGAGAGATGACTACTATTGAGTGTTTTCCCTATGATAGAATCACAATGAGATCCATCTTTTAACACCACTTTAGCTATTATTTTAGATCAAGCACAAAGGTCCTCAACCCAAAGGTTACATATTAGAAGTGCAACCTTAGAATATACCAATCAAGATTAATAGAAAGAGGTAACCATATCTAGTCCATGGTTTAGTCACATTTATACCTATGATCTCTGTCAATTCTCCCTAAGTGGGTCCACCTATCACTAGAGTTGGTTATATTTTGTGATGAGTAGTTTAATGCTAGGTCCCAAAGGTTAAAAACTATTAGGAAAATTTCATCATGGACCTTAGTGAAGCTTCCATGTAGGAAAATTTATATCTTCTTGATCCTAAGAAGTAGTATTCCATCAAGATTTATATTTTGGAGTTTCACATGAAATAGACTAGAAGATTGCCAATAATTCTCATTTTGAGAGATGGCCCTACTTGGAATTCCTAATAGTTAGAGACCTCTAAATAATTTTTCACCAAGGATGTTTGGTATTCCCTATCATTATATCCTATCAACTCTTTCTTTCATTTATGGGAAGATGATTATGAAGACGTATTGTGGAAGATGAAAATGTGAATTATGTAGAATAGGAACAATGCAATGAAATAACCAAATGCACACTTAACAATGACTTAATAAAGCTCAATACCTATGCACAAAATGAAATAATAAACAATTATCCAAAAAATATATTTATTTTCTCCATTATTTCTTTGCTAGTAACTTTAATGCTTGATATGTTGGTTTCTCTTCAAGCTAACATAACCACGATAGCACAATGATAGTATGATAGTTGTAACAAACTCACTCATACTACTCAGTAAATACTTAGGTTTTTACCATAGTAGTAAATAAAATTATTTTCTTAAAAATAGGAATGTAAGTTTTTTTCTTTTTCATACATCAATTATTGCACTTTATCAAATATGAAAGTATAAAACAAATTTTGAATTTGAACCACATTAAATTTTCAACTTGAAAATGAGAAAAAATTTCAAGTACAAGTCATACATGATAAAATTTCAAGAATTCAATTTTATATATTACAATATAGTTACAAGGTCAAGTCTTTAATATTTAGAAAATGCTTTTGTTTCACAAGCCTCAACATTGTCGTCTGCAAGAGGTAGATAATCACCCAAACACTTTACCTCCAACCATAGACTAGTGGTCCCTCACACACCTTCTAACTGGAAGTGGCCCTACCCATCACAAAGAGTATAGACTAAGGAACCCACAAGTATGTCATCTAAGTTTCTAGTGTTGTGTCTTACATAACCAATTGTCCATACAACTTTATACTTCTCTAATGAAGTATGACCAATCTGATTAGATATGCAAGAAGGCTCACTGCCTTAGAGAAAGATACAAAGGACTTGCAACACTCAAGTACCAACCAACTCTAAGATAAAGATATAGAGGACTTGATGAGATTCACTATCTTAGAGTAGGATACAAAAAGTTTATAAGACATTACAATATTTATCAACAATTCACTTTGTTGACTAAGGCATTAAAGCATAATTTACCTTTCCTTTCACACACTTTAGCACCATCTCTACTGAATATTCAATACGGTTTGCACACACACTTATTTTTACTTGTATACTACTCCATCTTGTTGCATCCAAAATGATCTTGCATTTATATCCACCATAACTCTTCAAAACTTCAATTAGGTCGGCTAGGAAGAAGATAATCAATGAATTCAACAAGTTAGCAACCAAAAACATAATGTGTTCCTATCTCAAAGATAGAGAGGACCAAAAAAATCTTATTACATCTTCCAATGTGATCCAAAACAATTTACACACTGGTGCACATCAACCTAAGTCGACATCAAGGAAACATGTAGATGAAACTTTGAAGCGTATAACTAGTCAGCTCAAAATCATACTTATAATTGAATTTTCTCAGGGCGGTTATAACCAAGATAGGTCAGGATCCAAATCAAACTTAACACATCTTCAATTGTTTGTGTAGACCCCCAATCACATGGTGCAAGCAAAAGAACAAGCCTTGTTGGCCAGATATCTACAAATAACCCAAGAAGTTTGCTCAAGACCTAATGTATCACCAAAGCGGCCAAATAGCAACGTGCTTATCACATGGGGATGTTCTCTAAACATCCAACAACACTTACATACATTTCTTTCATATTTTCATTCCATCAACAACAACCAGAATGCACGAACATCAGATATGACATTAACATAATAACTTGCAGACCACTTCATCACATGAAATGAGAACTGAGACATTGCATAGAAATTGAGCATACATTCACCAAACCACAAGAGATGAGACATCAATGCAGAGAAATGTGGAGCATAACCCGGACTAGTCTGGATAACCAACAATACTGCCAACCTTATGCAATTCATAGAAACCTCCTTGGCTACACAGGTGCTCTAAAACGATAGGAGTGCAACGTCCACAAAGTACAAACATTGAATCCCAAACCACAAGACCAAATCTTCATCGGTGAAGGAATGCAGAGCATTCTCCTAGATATACTTCAATGTAGATTTTTGAACCAGAAACACTTAGGCACCTTGCAGAGGCTAGATATTTCTTTTAGTAACACATGCTTCATCAAGAACATCAAGAGAGAGTATAAGACATACTGTAGACCTTCAACAACATCTCTCCACTATCAAAAATACTTGTTAATGCTTCTAATCCTCATCTTAATATATCATTGTGAAACTAAATATACTAACATAAATCATACTCAATGACATCCAACCGTAAAATTTAGCAAACATAAGATAAGGCATGTCAACCAGTCATCAACTTCAACAACTCTACTTAGATAAGGTATGACATCCAACCATGAACTTCATTAAACATAAGATAAGGCATGACAACTAGTCATGAACTTAAACAACTTTTTTAAAAAAAGGCATGGCATCTAACCATGAATTTCAGTAGCCCTTCCATTCATCAATGTTAGCCCATACTAAAATTTGTCAACAATGACAACCAATGCCAACTTCAACAAGGACATCAGTACCAACTAATGCCAAAAAACTCCCAAGTATGACAACAAATTACCAACACTCTCACACAAATTTCCTCAAGTATTGACATCCATGAAAACCAACAAATCAGTGTTGACATCAATGAAAACAACTATGAACATGTTTTATATGAACACATAGACTTTGTCACCCAACTTCAGTAGCCCTTCCATTCATCAATGATAGCCCATACTAAAAATTTTCAACAATGAAAACCAATGCCAACTTCAGCAAGGACATCAGTGCCAACTAATGCCAACAAACTCCCAAGTATGACAACCAATTACCAACACTCACATAAATTTCCTCAAGTATTGACATCAATGAAAACCAACAAATCAGTGTTGACATCAATGAAAAAAACTATCAACATGTTTTATATGAACACATAGACTTTGTCAACCAACTAGATAATGTCACTAGTATGCTATTTTCTTTCTCTCCTCGTCATCCTCAACACACTCAAAATTAATCAATTCAAATATCTATTTTTTTAGTGTGTGTGCTCTATTGCCATGTCTGAATGTCTATAACATCTAAGGTGTTATCATTAAATGCATTCATTTACACCTATATGGAAATATATCTATTATTAGGTGTCCATCCTTGCATCTCCAAACTAGCACATAGGTATATTGTGACACCAGTATCGAGATACACTATGTAGTGGGTATAGTTTTATGTAAGGGAGTATTTAAGTCTTTCAATCATCATCCAACACCTCAAGGAAACCCTCTTGATCTTGTAGAGCTAGAAGTGAAGGAGGTCTTACACACTTCAACCATTGGTCCTTATCTGCCCAACCTAAAGACAAATTTGTGTTAATATTCCCAAGTTTGACACCCTTGACACTTGGGAGATTATTAGACCTTAAGTATTTGGGATCTACAACTCATATTACCAACAAATTAGAACACTCAAGACCCAAGAGGAAATATTCTTCTAGTGATCAAGTGGACTCCTCCACTAGATATCAAGTTCAACATGTTTTTTGAGTGTGTCACAATTTTTTTGATACCTATAGTGACTCATCTATTTGATCATGATTTTATTCCTTAGATCCCTAGTGAGATGGATAAATTTTTGGTTTCCTAATAAGGAATGTTAAAATCAGTGCTCTTTAGAGACTGATTTTATTTTACTAGGCATATAGAGATTTAGAGCCATGGGTTTTCCAAACTTGTCACTTGGTTGCTTATGACTATACTCCATGTCTTTTCATCATGGTGTTGATGTGACAACATGAGGTCCTAGACCATGAGTTTGATAGTGGGATAAAGAAATCAATAATTTTTAAAGTTCTTAAGGCCATCTCATTCTTCCAAGTGATGAAGTGAAATGACCATAGTTTTTATTCATAATATTTTATTTAGCCTCTATTTATAGCTAAAAGATGACCCATGTGGTTTGATTCTATTAGGCATATTTATTCTAAAATTAGCTAAGGAAAAATACTTAAGGCTTTGTGCATCAATCTCACCATGATCTCAAATATTTCCACAACTTGGTAGATGCTTCCCTTAACTTCCAAAGAAATTCCTAGCAATTGGAATGACCCATAGAAGTAAAAATATAAGCAACTGCATCCAAAGTAGACAAGGTATTAAAATCAAACCATCTCCCAATGGAAGGGCACTTTTATTTCTACAAATGAACCAAAAAAAATATCCATGGTGTAGAAAATAGAATCAACTAAATAAAAATAAGATAGGATAGGTGTAATAATTCTCATCATGGTTGAATACCAAGGTGATCACATGGTGGTAGTTTTTTTATGAAGCATATGAATGTGGTGCTAAAGCTTTTTACTATGACCTAGATAATAAAATTAACCTTCTCATTGAACAATGGGTCAAGTAATATATAAGGATAGGTTACCTAATAAAAAGCATAAAATTCTTAACTCCCACGACTCTAAAACTTTAGAGTCCCAAATAAGAGAAAATTCAACGAAAGTAGTACAATAGGCCTAGTTTGAGAAAATTGATGAAGAGTTTGTTGCTTCAAGAAATAAACATACTAATAAACTAAGGGAAACATATGTTCTTAGTGTGAACATACTTTATAAAGTGGATTTCAACCCTAATATTGGTAGTGGAAAGAATGATTGAAGTATCACAAAGACTCTTTGTTATGTCTCCATTCCTTCAAAGAAGAATTCCAATACTATATTTGGTTCATCACAACATGATACCTTAGAGGTACCCTTGGTCCCTCCTCCCATCCACCCTTAGTAGGATTTAATTTCCTAGTTGCCACCTCCTATGGTAACAAAAAAAAAAATGAGCCAAAAAATATATTCTATAGCCCCAAAGTCCAAAAGACTAAGGTAAAAATTGTAAGAAGGAAATAGTTACAAGTAGTGGGACACTTTTTGTCTGAGAAGAAAAATCATAAAAAATAAAGGAACTTCCTCAAGTTCTAACAAATTGGTAACTAGCATCAAGAAATAGTAATTGGTTGAGAAGCAACAAAAAAAGTTGTTAGCAACAATGTAGATGAGCAACAATAAATTTAGTTGGAAGTTAATCTTCTAAATAAAGAAGAATATGTCACTAAAGGGTTACCTAAGAAATGGATCACAATAAAAATCTACTTTAGCACGTATGTAAAGAATTCCCTTATTTAAATGTAAATATTGTAGATAATATAAATTTTCCCACTCATGTTATAAATAAGTCTCCTTATTATCTCTTTGTAAATCCCTTTGCACATCCTCTTATAAATATTTTTTTGAATAAGGAAACCTTTCTTGAGGTGGCAGTGGTTGAATCCTCCTCAATTCTTTAGCCTATTATATTCCTAAAGATTCTTTAGGAACCTCACTTGTAAAGGTAGAGATCCTTGTTGTTCATCTTTCGCTTCCCATTTATAATTCTAGTTTGTTGTTTTCCCCATTTCCTTATTTATTCACATAAAATAAACATACTTTGCTCTTCTATCCATCAATTTGATTCCTTTGCTTCTTGAGATCTCTCCTCTAAGCATCTTTAATTTTTAAGTCTTGATATGGAATAACTAACCCTTGAGTAGCACATCCTCTCATCAAATTCCCCAAATAACAAGTTCTTTCAAGTGTTGAAACATCCATCCTAGGTGCATTAACCTATGAAGAATCACTTTAGGATCACCCTCCTCTACCTCCATCTTTTCTTCCAGTATTAATGGTTCCATTGACCCAAACTCTCACTTACTTTTTTATAGTCATGCCTCCTATCTAATACCATCCATCTTTTAACATTTCTCTACTTCTTCCTTAATCTTGAAACCCATATATTGCTCCATTTTCTCATTTAATGAACTAAATATAATTTCTTTTGTATGAAATTTAAATAATTTTACAAAAATTAATCACCCTAGTCATCTCATTATGTAGCTTTATAGCTCAAAACCATCTTTGATCCAAGTTCTCAAGTCATGCACTATGGAAGTTTGGTAGTAATTACAATGAGACTCATGGAATAAATATGACCAAAAATTTGGTTGGTTGGGGCCACTCTTATTCATATTCTATATGTAAGATTGATTATTTAATTAGGATAATAACAAGGTGTTGTACTTTGATGTGGAAGAAACAAACAAAAAACTAAAGTAAACTATTACTAAGATAATTTTTTTATCTAAGTAGGTCAAATAGGAGAAGAAAACAACTAAAATCCACAAGAAGGTTATTAGTAATGCAAAGGTAGTGACTATTGGGATTTTGAGACAACCACTAAGATCTCCAAAATAAAGTAGTAGAACAAGTGTATTTGCATAAGTAATTTTCTATCAAGCAAAAAAATGACTCATTCCATGTAATACTTCAAAAGGCCAAAAAAAATGAAAACTTCTAGAGAGCACAATTGTACTCTATTATAAATTGTAAATTACCTCTATAAATCCATCTAGAAATAAATGAATGTCTTGGAAATGCACTATTTCTATGCCTCCTAATTATAAAATATCTTTGGAAAAGGATTGAAGAAGTTCAATATCTTCTTTCCCCATTAGAAGCACATTTCTCCTTTTGGAAGGAGGTAGAAAAATAGTTGGCCCACTACAACTTGTGCTTTATAACGTGAATTGACTAGTTCCTGGATGTTGGATTACTTTGAGGCAACCAAATTGGTCACCCAAGTGGTTCCCTACAATGATCATATTGATACCTAATTAGAAATTTAATAATTAGGATATGAAATTTCAAGAGAACTCTCAACCTATTGCAAAGTTATAGCCTACAAAGGTCTTCCCACTCCTTGGGATGATACTAATAATTATTTCTACATCATTAACACCCACCAAAAATTCTTGGATTTAAGGAAGTGGAAGAAATTATTACTCTATAGGACATGCCCAACAATCCTAAGGTGCAAAATTTTGTTAGAATTCTTAGTCCCCAATTTATTTTAGAAGTAGATATTAATCAAGTTGAAATATTTAATGTTCTCTAAGTCCATCCACCTTAATTGTAAGTTGAATGACTTGAATTAGCTATTTATTTTACCAAATGATGCACGATAAGCCTTAATGAAATGGGTCAATGTCTTGTTGTCTTGACCAATTATTTTATTCTTTTTAAAATTTGTTAAGAATATTTAGTAGCTCTATTTCCAATAAATTTTGGTTCCCCAATATATATTTTCCACTTTATGAGACTCACCCTTGTAATTTGTGTCAATAAAGGGAGTATACGAATGACATCACCTAAAAAATTATTTTCAACCTTTAGCTATCACAAAGACACTGACAAAGTATAAATGATGGTCAAAATTTTCTCAAGTCAAAATCAAGAAAAAATATAGTATGAGTTATTGTGTGATACATATATCTACTCATTAATATAAATAAGAAGGCAAGTGTAATTCATGTATTTGAAAAATACTAACAAATTTTCTTAAAGGAAAGTTTTAGCTAGTCTGCATCTCAAGATTCTTCACTTGCATATATATGATAGCTTGACAATGTTTAAATTATGGTTAAGAAATGTCTATATTTTATTTAATACTTGTGCATTATATGAGCATAGATAATTAAAAATTGGTTCAACATAGTCATGATAATCTAGCATTTTGTAACCTTTCCTAAACTTTGAGTGGTCCCTATAGTTGTTTCTCAACATGACCTCATAGTTCCCCATATTTTCTCACCCATCTATCTCTCTTGAGATATTTTGTTATCTAATTATCACTATGATAGCTAGGGCCATCTCAAAGAACCAACACAAAAATGAAGAAACTAGTTGGCAACCCCTAAGGTGTCTACCTCTTTAGAAGGGATTGATTGACCTTCATGCTAGTTAGTGTGGCCTAGGTATCAAAAACCTTCCAACAACAACCTAGAAACATTTAACCAACTCCATTAGGCTACCTTAGAAGCTACTAGAATAAGAAGACGTCATGAGATTTTCCTCCTTGACATTGTGCAAATACAATTAGAGTTCGAGTGTTGTTATCTAAGAAGACAATGTTGGCCAAATGTTTATTACGGCTTCCACAAACATTTACCTTATATCATGTTATCCCATCATTTATTGTGTGGTTATTTTCCTCATAGATATTTTCCTACAATGTAGATGGATAAGGAGCTCCTAATTGTGGTGCCTCTCCAAATATAGCTCTAAACTAATTAAATTTTGCTTCTTATTGAAAGGGAATTCAATCTTGTATTTTTTGAAGAGTAGAGTAATGGGTAGGGTTTGTGCATGTAAATATTCATAAAAAAATACTATCCATCTAGGAGAAAATAAAAATAAGAAAGAACCTATGTTATTTTTATTTGAGGGTGTCATCCAAGCCTGATTGATGATGGTTTTAGGATCTCAATATTTCAAGAAAGATGTTGAGAGTCACCATGAAGGTAGTACATTTCCACACACACATACACACCCTTTGATTAATCTAGATGCTATCATATATTAATTCATTTGTTTCCCTTTAGGATATGTATTATTTGATCCTCACATCTCTCTTGTGATATGTGATTTTCCCTTGTTTAAGTCATAGATCATTCCTATGATCTATGCAACTTTTTGTTTAAGCTACAATTTTTAATAAAATAAGGTGGGAAAAAGGTCTCAAACTCAAAATATTTTATAAGAATGACATAAATATGAAATTTTAAAAAATAAAAGCATTGATTAATTACACAAACATAGCCAAAAAAGAGCAATTTTAAGCTACATTTGCCATGGTTCTAAGATTTTTTTTTTATCTCCTAGTGCCTTGGTGTTGTTTGGAACCTTTTTGGTGATTTTTGATAAATAGTTATTCCACCATTTTGAAAATAATTCAATGTTAAATTCAAAAATTATGCAAATTTGTTGTTTGTGGGCCTCTCACTTGCTTATCCTAGCCTCTTCCTTTTGACTAATTTGAAACTTTTAGCATCCTTTTTGGTGACTCAAAAGAATTCTCATAAGTTATCGATAATCAATATAATTATGTATATGGTTTCCTTTGAAGTTCTTAAGTGGGCCTTACTTCTCTTAACTCTTCTCCCTTTAAAGGTTTCCTCAACCTTTGCCTGTTAAGATCCTTCAAGGTGCATGGGCCATTGATATTTGTGAGCATATAATGGTGTGATTATCTTCACATTACTTCCTTGTATGCAACCAAGATCCAATCTACTATGATATTTTCTCTTTTTATCTTTTCTTTGGGAAAAATTAAAGTTCCCCCCATGTTGACATCTTTCAAATTGTGTCAATGTTGATGTTGAAGATTATATGATAATTTATAGCTTCTTGGGCTCTCTTTTGAAAAATAAAACTAGAACCCTCCTCTAAGATCTTCATGCAAGAAATTTCCTTCCCTCCTAGTGATGTTAAAATACCATTTTTCTCTTGTTAATTTTATTTGACCCCATCAATCAAATGGTGTTAATTTTAGGTGGTTATTTTTTCCCATGTCTAGTATGTGTCTCCTTTACCCCAATGGCCCATTTATTGTATCCATTACCAAATATTTATATGTAAAATTAATATATATTGTCTATCAAACTCCATATTCCAAATTTTCCTAAACGTTATAATTGGTACATGCACTTGATATAATCCACCATGGCTTCAAATAGTTGTATATTTTCTAAGAAAGTATGCATGCCCCTCCTCAACTAGGGTAAAACCCCCAATTGTCGCCCATGATCTAATTGTTGTTTACTCCTTGTTCACCTGACCCCCCAATAACC
The DNA here is from genome assembly GCA_007258455.2 of Sequoia sempervirens. Taxonomy (NCBI): domain Eukaryota; kingdom Viridiplantae; phylum Streptophyta; class Pinopsida; order Cupressales; family Cupressaceae; genus Sequoia; species Sequoia sempervirens. The sequence goes on from VDFB02252342.1 coordinate 53,250, forward strand.
GTTTACATTTTAGTCACTACATTGTTTTAATTATGCCAATAAAAATTTACAAATTACACCAATATATGTTCACTAATGAATGTGTAGTTGACCAAAAAAAAATAAAACACATTGAAAACTATTGAAAACACCTTTATAACTATTGAAAACACCTTAAATTTTTGTAGGTTTTTATTGGTTGTCTAATGAACGGGTACTGGCAAAGTGGTATAGATGTAGGGGATGGAGGTTTAAAAACACCCTTTTTGAGCACCTTTCGCTTTATGGATTCCACAAGGCACAGTTTAAATACCCAAAAGCCAATTTTTTCTTTTTAAGGTCCTAACTTGCTTATGAAGAAGCCCACAAAAAAAAAATTGAAATCAGACCTATTTTGCACTCTGCACGAATGCGCGAAGTTAGCCCCGGTGGCTACTGGTACGTTTCCCCTATCAACTTTGTATTAGTCAAAGGTCATCTAGTAGATGTTGTAGACCTTTTAATATCTCACTTTATCTTCTTCTCATTCTTTATTATTTAGAAGTTCTCATGAGTTTCCTTGGTTTTAATTACATCGAGATTCCTTGGGATTGTATAAATATGGACTTAGCCCAAATATAAACATCTATTATATGATTAAAAGTTACTTTTTTGGTTTTTATACATCACAACTCATGTTGGAGAGTGCCACTTATTTTATTTCATGAATTTTTGTATGTTTGTATATACTTACACCCCTTGAATTAAAGTGAAGAATTTGTGTAAATGTGTAGTCCCACTAGCCATATATGTTAGTTAATTTCATTCTATGTATAAATAGGTTTAAATGCAAAGTAAGTTGTGGCAACCCAACCATGAAATTTACATGTTAATGGATGAGAACTAGTTGAGTGTGTTAGAGAAAATTAATTGATCATCCCATTTGGTGTTTCATCATCCACCATTTTATTTTATTTCCCTAATCTTATCTCTCCTTCTAACTGTTATTCTTTTCTATTGTTAATATAAGACAAAAAAATGTTTATTATACTTTATTAGAGTAATTTTAGCTTAATTATAGTGTAGTAGTAGAATAGAAGAGGAATTTAATTATGTAGTCACAAATGGAGAGTCCAAGGAAGTGACAGTTTGACTATACAACTTAGAGTCAACATAACTTAATTAACACATAATAGAAAAAAAACTAAGTTAGATTGACTCAAATATAAAAAATGATACAATATGGCTCATTGACTTTCCACATGCTCATTATAAACTGTATTACCAAGATATAGAAATTGAGTTCACTTCTCAAATATTTTACCTCTAATCTAATCATTATTCTTATTCTAAACTTCTAGGCTCTAGACTTAAACTATAAAAATATGATTCTAGATCTAACTGCTTTTAGATGAATCTAAGAGGAATTTATATAGTAGTTACATGCTTTAGGAATGATCCACATTGGCTGTAAAATGTGCTAAATCTTGATGTTCTATGAAATGTGTAGGTTGACGTAAATCCAATGGTGAAGCTCCAAGAGTTAGTAAAATATTATTTATTTTCAATTAGAGGTTCCTTTGGTCCCATACTATCTTGTCATGAAATGTTTATTTGATCTCCAAAAGTTATGGTAAGGTCCCATAAACTATGCACATTGAATTGATTATTGACGGTTTTGAACTGTGAACTTGATGTTGCTTCTAGTAACTATAACTATATGGAAATTGATTCAAATCTCTTGAAATCTATATATAATGTACATGATTTGTTATAAAATATAGTTCTCTACCATGAGCTGAAATTAGATTATGTGGTGAAATGTAGTAAGTTGCATTGGGATGCTCTTGCATCAAACACCAAAGTTTGTTTGAAACATGAATCCCAAAATTTTCCAAGTTTAGAGGGAAACCAAGTAGGTCCACCTTATCTTGTGAAATCCATGATGATTCTTCTATTGACCTTCCTTTCCACTTAACTAGGTATTCTTAATATTACTTGTTTCTAGGGCTACACCCAATTCTACTATCTAAAATTTTCTCTATTTGTTCTTATAGTTGATGTTGTATATGTACTTTGAAATAAAATTCTATGGTGTTTTTTCTTGATTTACCTTCATGGTATTTCTAGAGATTATAAATATTAAATATCAATGATATACCAAGTTCTTTTGGTAACTCAACCTCATAGGCGTTCCTTGAATTAAATTTCTTGAGAATCTTATATGGGGTAAACTTCCTCATCTTCAACCTGTTGTATGTGCCTACTAGAAATATTTGTTTTCTAATATAACCATGACTTCATCCCCAACAACAAATTCCTTATATCTCCACTTTTCATATACCTATTATTTATATTTTTTATTCATTATATCTTAGTGTTTCGAGGCCTTCGTATGTACTATCTCCATGCATTTTATGAATTATTTTCCTTCTACATTTTTCTTGTCTTCCATATTGATGTCTCTAATTTTTTCTACTCCTCTAGGTTGCAATTTGGTCACAATTTTAAATGGTGTATTTATTATACTTTTGTCTACTAATTTGTATGTATAATCTACTTGTGGTAGAATTATATTCTAATTTCATGGCTTATCTCCTACTAAAAATTATAACAAGTTGCCTCAGCTCTTGTTGACCATTTTTTTTTGTCCACCAATCTATGGGTGATATGTTGAATTTAAATTTATATATATTTTCCTATTTTTCCATAATTTATTTCAAAAATAACCTTAGAAATTTGTACATCATTTGTCTTCTTGTAAGGAATGAAATGTGTCATCTTAGAAAATTTTTCTACCACAACAAAGATAGAATCACATCCTCTCTATGTTTTTGGCAACCCTAATATGAAATCCATGCTTATGTACTCCCAAGGCTTCTCCAATAATATTAAGGGCTGATATAATCTAGTATTTTAACTACTTCCCTTTGCAATTTGACAAATCCTAAAATTTGAAAAAAAATTATTACATCCTTATATACTTGAGGCCTAAAATAGTATTCGCTTACCAAATCCACACTCTTATCAGTTCCAAAATATCCTACTAATTTGCCACTATGCTTCTCTTTGATCAAGTTTTCCCTCATTGATCTCTTAAGAATGCAAAATTGACTTCCTTCATATAACATGTCAACCTAAATGAAGTAATCCAACCATTTGCTCTTGTCTATTGCAAGTAGGTCTCTAATTTTTTTCCAAGATTTTACAAAGTCTAGGTCATCCTCATACATGTGTTTGATTTCTTTAAAAGCAATTATTGTTACCCTCATTTTTGTTGAAACAAGTTCCTTATTCTACTTAATGCATCTACAACCTTATTTAATTTTCCACTCTCTTTCAACACAAATGTGTAACTTTACATGAACTCTACCCATCTCATATGTAATTTTAGATTCAACTTTCCTTGACTATTCAAATATTGTAAGGCTTGATGGTTAGTGTACAACACAAATTCCTTTGGTAATAGACGTCTCTACTTATTTAGGGCTTGAACTATGAATGTAGAACTCTTGATCATGACTTAAGTATCTCTTCCTTGATCATTCAAATTTTAACTAAAATTAGTTATTGGTCTTATTTGTTCACTCAATACCAATCCTATTGCACTTCCACTAGCATCAAAATCAACTTTAATTACTTTGTGAAAATTAGGTAATGCTAGTACTAACTATTCTATTAGCTTTTATTTTAGCATTTTAAAAATCCTTTGTGCCCCTAAAGTCCACTTAAATTCCTTCTAGTCTCCCCTCATTTAATTTTTGTCAATGGTGTGCATATGGCATTGAAAATTCTAAGGAACTTCCAATATAAACTTACCAATCCATGAAGAGATCTTACCTTTCAAAAGTTTTATGGTGTTGGCCACTCAACAATTGCTCTTATTTTCTTTGGATCCATCTTCAATCCTTCCACAAAAATGAAAAACCCCAAATATACTAGCTATTTCCTCATGAAGCTATAGTTCTTGATATTTATTAACAACTTTTGTTCTCTCAATCTCTGAAATAGTTGTCTACTATGTTGCAAATGCTCTTCCTTGGTCCTAGTAAAAACTAAAATATCATCTAAATAGACAATTAAAAAATTACCCAAAAATTCTTCAGTACCTCATTCATCAATCTCATGGATGTATTTGGAATGTTAGTTAACCCAAAAGGTATAGCTAATCACTCATACAAGCTCTCATTTGTCTTGAATATAGTATTTCATTTATTTCCCTTTTTGATTTGGATTTGATGGTATCCACTTTTAGGTCAATATTTGTGAAATACTTTGTGCCACTCAAGTAATCCATGATGTCATCCATCCTTGATAGTGAAAATATGTACTTGATAGTAATTTCTTATTAATAGCTTTTGAATCTATGCACGTCCTCCATTCTCCATTTATATTTGGTTATAATATTGTTGTTACTACAGACGCGCTTAAATATTCTCTAATTAACCCTTTCCTTAGCAACTCTTGTACCTATCAATTTATCTCCACATTTTCTACTAGAGTCATCCTACGTGTTGCTTTGTTTGGAAAATTGGCTCCTAGTATTAGATCCATATTACAACCAATTATTTAAACTATTGGTAATCCTTTTAGCATATTATCCAACACAATATCTTGGTATTCCATTAAGAATTCAACTACTTTAATTTGCAGTGGATCTTCTTCATTTCTAGTGGTGTTTTGAGTGTTACACCTCCTTGGGATCAATGCAAAACACATGTTCTCATGTTTCAATCCATCCAAAAAATTCTTCCATCCATCAAAAATATTATGGCATTATCACATACTTTTCTTTTTTTCTCTTCCTCCAAAGGTATAAGGATATGCCTCTTTCGATTTGAGGTCATACTGTAGGTATTCGTTCTTCCATTGTGAATCACCTTCTTGTCTAATGGTCTTCCAAAAAATTTATGGTATACATCTATTGGCATAATATTACACAATACTTCATCATTGTATGACCCCATGTCAAGATTTACCAAACATTCTTCACTTTCAAATATCTTATGCTCATCTTGAATCCATGAGATCCTTTATGAGCTTGGATGTCTTATCCTTTCCAACTTCAACTTATTCACTATTTCATTTGAAACCAAATTGTCTATACTACCACTATTAATGATAACTTTTCAATACTTACCTCTTGATTTGCATACTATTTTAAACAAAAAATTCCTTTGCGCTAGTTGCTCAGGTTTTTTATCTACAATACATATTTTCATTACCAATGATTCATCCTTCTTAGGTTTTCTTGCTAAACTTGGTGATCCAATATGTTCTTCCTCCACATATGCTTCCATTTCACTATTCTATGTCCTTTTTCTTATACTCCTCTAGTAACATTCAAATTCCCTATGTCCTCCACATTCAAAATAGGTTCCCTTGAAGGGTCTCTTATCAAATCCTATTTAATCTCCCTGATAACCTTCACTATGGTAGGTATTATTGCTCCACTTGATGTTGCGATAAAAAATCCTATCATTTGTCCCTCAGTGGTAGAAATTATTACCTCTTTCTTCATTTTGGTATGTGATTTCATCCTTGTCATGTTCCACTTATGACCTTCCTTTGCCACATTGTGATCTACCTCTTTGAAATATTCATCCTCTACCTTTCTTCCTATAATCAAACCTCTTGTTCAACTTTTCCTCAACTTTCTATGCAAACTAATACTCTTCTTCAACTATTGTCATCCTCATCAAACTCGATTCTTCTTGACTGCTTGTCCTTAATCCATTTGTGTACCACACAACTGCATTTTCTAACTTCACTATTCCCAGTTCCAATGATCATCTTATGAAATTATTCATTATATTTGATCACCAACTTTTCCTTTTTCCTTAAATTTTTGCAATCTCTTCAACAATTATAGCTCATAAGCAATACCTGTATGAATTTATTTTTTAAATTTGTCACCATTCTATCTCATTTTATGATCTTTTCCTTTGCTCTCTTATTCATATCTAACTAAACGTCCACCAAATAGAAAAATGTCCTTTCAACTTGGTTTTTTCAAATCTCACCCTTCTTGGATCTTTAATTTCTTTGTTATCAAAGTATTATTCCATATCGTTATCCAATCAATTAGCTCCTTAGGATTCAAATCACTTGCATAGTTAGAAATCTCAATTCTAAGCCTCTTATTGATCTTGGAAATAGATTTTAACATTTTTTTATTTGATCTAATTCTTCTTCTTCTATTGTTTCTTTAATATGATTTGCAATTTGAGCTCCTAACTCATCATCATCACTTTCATCTTCATGTCTAGGGTCGAAACTTTTCCTCAACTTTCAGTGCAAACTAATACTCTTCTTCAACTATTGTCATCCTAATCAAATGCGGTTCTTCTTGACTACTTGTCCTTAATCCATTTGTGTACCACACAACTATATTTTCTAGCTTCACTATTCCTAGTTCCAATGATCATCTTATGAAATCATTCATTGTATTCGTTCACCAAATTTTCATTTTGCTTAAATTTTTGCAATCTCTTCAACAATTATAGCTCATAATCAATACCTGTATGGATTTATTTTTTAAATTTGTCACCATTTTATCTCATTTTATGATCTTTTCCTTTGCTCTCCTATTCATATCTAACTAAACACCCACCAAATAGAAAAATGTCCTTCCAACTTGGTTTTTTCAAATCTCACCCTTCTTGGATCTTTAATTTCTTTGTTATCAAAGTATTATTCCATTTCATTATCCAATCAATTAGCTCCTTAGGATTCAAATCACATGCATAGTTAGAAATCTCAATTCTGAGCCTCTTATTGATCTTGGAATTAGATTTTAACATTTTGTATTTGATCTAATTCTTCTTCTTCTATTGTTTCTTTAATATGATTTAAAATTTGAGCTCCTAACTCATCATCATCACTTTCATCTTCATGTCTAGGGTCGAGACCCCTTCTTCTTGTTACCCAAAATTTCACCCATGGCTCAATCAGGTAGAGCCCATTGAGAAAGAAGAAAGAAAATTGTACATTTTAACCTCCCCATGTTGCATTCATATATACAAATGAAATAACCTTAAAATATTGCAAGAATTGAAAATCATTACATTTATATAAATGCATGAAACATAGAAAGATTTTACACATCTTTTACGAGAAAAGTAATCTTTATTGAACACCGAATATTCATTTGACTCACACAAGCTAAGTTTAACTCTGTCTTATTCAATACAAATCAAGATTAACCTATATATGAATAAGAAAATGAAGTTAAAAGAACATGTAGGGAGGGTAACCAGTCATTGCCTGAGAATGACTGGTTTTCGTCGAGTAATTTTGGCTGGCTGTCGTCCGAGATGTCTTGGTCAGTTCCTAGCTCCTTAAGGCTCCTGTTTCCAGCAATAAAGCAAACCAATGTATTAGAGCAGCGCTCTAAGCAATGAAAGATTGCATGCCATACATAATCATTTACTCATTCATGTATAAATTAACCTTAATCTGCATCAAATAAACATCCATATGCTGAGAGAAAACACTAGAGCCATCGAGATATCACAAAAGACAAACATATTTTTCTAATTTGTTTGCTTCATGTGTAGCTACAGGTGCAATCATATTTTCAGATCAAGCACGTGGGGTAAATGTGGCTCCCACAAGGGTTGAGCTTAGCGTGCATATGAAGGACAACAGTTAAAATGATTGCAACTTGCAGGTTAATAGTGTACAATTCAAGTTTATAGTCTTTTGGGGAAGCATGCTATCAATTTTGTTTTGGCATGGCATTGAACTGAAGTAAAATCCACATGGTTTATTTGTTTAACCATATATCATCTATGATAGTGAAAGTTTTGATCACTGTCATAGAGGACACATCATCAAACAGGTAAATCATGAAAGATTACTTCTAATCCAATTGCAATCTCAAGGAAACAGGAGCAGTAAAACATAAGTACAATGCAACAATGAAATTTTGTAATGACAATTACAAAGTGTTTTGAGCTTTCAAAGAGATTGCCACATTAAAAAAGAAGAAGAAAATATCATGAAAAGAGACCATTGATGTGACAAGTGAACTCCATATGGTCAAACATTAGAAGCTTACAAGAGATCTCAACAAGCATAAAGTGCAAGGTTAGGGAGCACAAGTAATTAAACCTTGAGCAATGCAATAGCTTGACTACAGGTATTTTATACCAGTACAAAGAGAGCCAGATCAAGTAATGTTATATAAAACAGTCAAGAGCTTTCATGATGCAGTGTTGTCTAAAAAAGACAATGCAATGAAGAGAAGTAAGAGGAATAACAACACCCAGTTTTGCATAACAGTTATCAAATTGTAGTTTCAATCAAGCCAATGAAAAACAACGAGGAATTTTATGATGACTGTTACCTACAGTGAAATAAATGTAATATTTACTATCAAAAAATGTTTACATTGATACCATAGGTGATCATGCAGAGCTAGAGAGGATATACATTGTGCTCAGATATAAGATACATGACATCTTTTCATGATAAAACATCAAGGCTCTAATCCTGGATTATTAGAACATAATGGTATTGACAAAACTTCAAGGGTGCAGTGTAATGAAAATGCACAAGCTTCACTTAAGATGCAATGCTTATGTAAGCAAAGGTCAGAAAGTAATGCATATAGAGAGTAGTGATAGGATAGCCTTGAAGCCTAACAGTGTACAACCTGATTATTTTAGAGAATAAAGACGTTGATTTAAAAAATGATAGTCATGTATATTGTATGATGAGAGATAGTACTATGAGGGAAAATTGCTTCAATAATTATAAATGTTTTAGTCATTTCTAAGAGCATTAAGTATTATTTCAAAAATGATAAATCATGAGAAATCTTGCTAGCACTATGTTGTCTTGACAGATTTTAGGAGCAATGTGTTGTGCCACAATCAAGATAATGAAGGACAATCAACATCTGTGAACAAATTACAGTGAGAAAAAGCAATGTTGTATCATCAAGAAAATTAGCAATGCTTAATGATGGTGAATGAACCAATGTATTGAACAGTGTGCAGATCACAGATAATGACAACAAGTGTCACAAGCATCAAGTTTTTTTCCAAGTTCAGGACAATTACTTAGTGGGGCCTCTGTTGGAGAATACAAAGAGGAATCCATTAATGTGATCTCAACTACTCCTATGGATTGGGCACCTTCTCAGAATGCCATTTGAAGTAAACAAAATAAATAAATCTGCTTCTGTAATTGCTTTCAAACCAGGAATAAATGTAGGTAACTCAAGTTTGAAAAAGCAGCAACATTCACTAAAGTTAACTTAGGAATGGAAAAGATGTGTGGAGTTCAAGGAATATTAACCACACTATGCAATTGCATCGAATCATTTGGAAAATCCATTTTTTTTGACAGGGATAGCATTTTCTCGTGGCATAATCAATTGAGATAACTCTTTTTTTGATTGAATGAATTCACATGAAGTCTCATTCATATTATATACTTGTTAAATCTATCAACTGAAAAGCAAAAAAGAGATACCCATGTGTGTTATTTCATAAAAATCAATAGGAGAAAGTTACAACCACGGCCTGTACTGAAGAAAACTTGCAAACTCAACAAAACTCTAAACTCCCATAGCGACACAGTGAAAGCCCAACCCATATGGATTTACATAAAAGCGATGCCAAATAGATTCAGATAATAGAAGAGAATTTCATTTACAAGAGCTTTTACTGCAGAAAATAATAGGAAATACACAGAGTGGAGTTTTATGGAGATAGCTCGATTTTGAGCTTTTACTGCAAACAACAGAGAAAATACGAAATACAAAATCTTGAAATGCTTACCAGTTTTGTTACCCGATCTGCAGAGATTTCTAGACCCTTCAAAGATTACATGGTGGCGCGGCTCAAGTGAACAGAGTAAGGTTTCCAGATATCTCAAAGTAGAAAAATGATTTTTTTTTTACATTGCTTACCTTACTTTTGTTTTAGGGTTTACTAAACCCTAATATATTCCGATGGAAAATATGCATTATTGCTTATGTTTTTTTCCTTTTTCCATGCTTTATTTTCACTTCTTTACATTATATTATAATCATAGCCAAGTCCTAGTTTTTGTATTTATTTTGCATTCTTTATATAATGTAAAGTATTTTGGTCAAATGATGCATTATAAATCATTTGATCAAAATTACTATTGTTTAATGCAAAATAATATATATAACATGATGGAGTTGCTACGTTAGTTATGGCATGGTCAAAGAAGTGTTTTATTGCTTTCCAAGCATATAGGAAAGTTGGAGAAGGATATCAAACATTTGGAAAGAATATAGGGGGGATTTTACTCACTTGGTTGTGTTAGAATTAGGTGTTGTACACCTTGCATAATGTTTGTAATGTTTTATTTATTTATTATGTGTGTGGTGCACCTAGGGGTTTTCTAGGTGAATGTGCATCACAAGAAGTTATAATGTTGGGGCCACTTTGTTGTATGTATCATTGGGACATAATTGTAAAATGTAATTATTTAATATTGGGGAATAATAATAAAATAATAAAGTACCCAATATTAAATGTGGGGTCACATGTTGTATGGTTTTGGGCACATGGTTTATGTAATACCACTTGGTGGTTTTGTGGGAGCTTGTTTCTATAAAAGCAACCACAAGGGTAGTTGTTTAGGGTTGGAAGTTTGTTGCGAGGTTAGAGTTGAGCTTGTGCATGTGTGAGGGTTTGAAGCATGGCATGGGATGTGTGGATTCATGCTTGGTCACATGGAATGCATGGATAGCTTGTGCTTGAAGTGTTCATGGAGTCTCTGCAGATGTATTGTAATGGGTTTTCATTCTGAATAATACATGGAGTGTGGATGCTTTTGGAGGTGGGTTTTTCCCTCTTGAGGGTTTTCCCAAGGTATATCTTGTGTCATCTTTGATGGGTATGTTGTCTATTCTCTTGCATGTTGATGTTGAGTATTTTACTTGCATGTTTTCAGATTTGGGTTATGTGGAAATTGTCATTACATGGCTGCATGGTTTCCTTACAAGTGGTATCAGAGCTTTGGTTGTGGATTGGATAACCCTAGGTTGTATAAGAGAATGAAAGACAATGGCAAGATATAGGGGTTTTGCAGGTGTTTTATTGCAGATCTGAGGGTTTTGGGTTTGCTGGTTTGATGGGTAGTTTGCAGATTTGGGGTGTGAAAACTTTTGGCAAAATAGGGTTTCTTGGTTATGTATTCAAATGAGGGTTTTAGGGGTGAACTTTCACAGATGATCTCTTGGCCTAAAATAGACCTCATGATTGGATTCAGGTTGGCTGAGAGAGAAATTTTGACATATAATTTGCCCTATTTTGGTTACTGAAAAAATTTTGCCCATACCCTTGTTCGGCCGTACGGACGTCGACGGTACAGTCATGGAAAATTAAAAAATAAAAATAAAAGGATTTCCCATCGGATTGAAAATTATTTCCTGCAAAAAATCAAACGAAAAACCAAAAAAATTAGAAAAATTAAAAAATTAAAAATCAAAACAAAAAAAAAAATTGAAAAGGTTTGGGGGTACGCAGACCCCCGCCCCTGTGCCGTACCCGACAGCCTGCCAGCTGCAGGTACTGCCGCTGCCGGCACTGTCGGCTACGCCCGACAGTCTTGCCGCCAGCAAGGCTGGCTCAACCGGTGGGAGGAGCCCGCCACCCCCCATGTGGGGTTAAACTTTTATAAAAATTTTTTGAAATTTTTTTTAAAAAATTCCGCCATTCAATCAAAATCCGCCGATAGAAATATTTATGCAGACTTCAAAATTTTAAAAGATGGAGTTGAATACTGCGTCGGGTCTGTACGCAGGGGAGGGGGAATTTTTTTTTATTTTGAAAAAATTAAATTAAATTTAAATGGTTTTTTAAATCCGCCACCCTCCCACCACCAGAGCGCCGCCTGAGCGCCACTACAGAGCCACCAGGAGGGCTTTTTATAGTAGTTTTTTTCAAATGCATGTAACTTTTGCCCAGAGTGTCGGATTTTCGACTTCTTATAGTCGTTGCAAAGCTGGTTCCGAGCACTACACAGTGGTATAGGTTTTGTTCCATGATTTTGCAGTTTTGATAGTGTTTTTCTTGGTTGAAGTCAGATGTTTATTTTAAGCTTTGAGAGGGCATATCGGGTGCATACGGAGTCGGATTTTGGACTTCGAATAGTCAATGGAAAGCTTGTTCAGATCACTATGCAGTGGATCAGGTTTGGAGATATTTTGGCATGATTTATTTGATGTTTTCTTTATCTGAGCTGTTTATGAGTTTCCTTGACTATGGTATTATTATGAGCTTAAGGATTGCCGGATTTTGGTGATTTGATGATGGATTCATTGTATGCTCAGTTGTACATCTCAGTTTATTCTATTTTTTGACATGGTTATCAGCATGTATGTTGCATTGTTGTATCTACAAGTTGTGCAATGTTGTAGGCGGTCTATACTTACTTGTTGCACCTATGACTTGGATATGGGTTGTCTTTGCCCATTGATATTTCAGTGTTGATGCATGATCAATTTTGGTGGTTTGGTTTAGTCACTTGGTTTGCTGATTTGGTTGTCATGTTGAGGAGGTGAGATGGTATTACCAGGTACAATCATGATATGAGACCTATGTAGTTGACTATGATTATGCAGATATGTGGACACGGTTGGGTTGATTTGTTGGTATATTTGGTGGTGATCATGATGTCATGGATGTTTCTTGTGCATTAGAGACTTTGGCATGTTATGATGGTTTATGCAGGTGCATTGTTGGTGGTGTTGGATTGGATCTTGATTCAGGTTGTGGCGGTGTATCTTCTTGGTTTGAGGAGATTGGTATCACGATGTCATGGATAGCTTGGTTACACGGTTCAGTGGGAGCTTGTGACAGTGATGGTTTGGCGGTGATGGATATGATGGTTTGGCGGTGTATCTTCTTGCTTTAGAGGATGGTTATCATGTTGTCATTGAGAGCTTGGATTCACAGGTTTTGTGTGAGCTTATGACAGTGTTGGTTGTGTGCATCATGGTGCCATGGGATTGCTCGGTATCACGGTTCAGTGGGAGCATTTGGCAATGATGTGGATCCATTGGTTATTATGGATGGTTGTCTTCAGCAGGTGATCTTTGGTGTCATGGAGGAGCTCTTGGATTCTGTGTGCTACAGTGAGAGTTCTTTGACATCAGGTGTTGGAGATGTTGAGGTATTATTTATGACTTGTTGGTTATGACAGGTGATCCTTGGTTGTAGGATGGTTTTGTTATTATGTCATGGTATACTCTTGATTACTAGTTTAGAGTTGTGGCATGGTACATGTTATGATGATTTATTCATGTGATCTTCTTTTGAGAGGATGTGAGATCATGGTGTCATGTTTATGTTCCTGATTCTGCAGTTGGAGCTATGACTTTGATCTTGGTTGGTTCTCTTTGTATTGAGTACATTGATCATTTGCTTGGTGTTTAGCATGGATTGATCGGTTACAGGTGCTCATGGATACTTGGAGACTTAGGTGAGGCTTGGTGTTCTCTTATGGTTAGAGACATATTGAGATGGTTACTCTTGATGAGGTTTTAGTAGAAATTCCGAGGGAGCCTACACCTTGGTTGGACGTGAGTTCAACATGGACCAATGAGGAGAGTGTTCTTGGTTGAGTCATGATGACTTGGATATCCTGGAGGAGCATTCTCATTCCCCACTCTTGGTCTACTCGGCGGTTCACTTGAGAGGTATTGCCCATTTTTCTTTCAGGTGCATTATGTTTATGCTTTGTCTTTTCATGGATATGGATCTTGAGCCATGGGTATTTGGTTCTGGAGGGTTCATTTGAGGAGTGTTGGCATGTTTATCTCCTTGTATATGTTGAGTTTAGGAGATGGTTTATTGGGCTGATTTCCTTGGTTTAGGAATGATTACTTTGAGTTTGATCTTCTTGTTTTGAGATGCTTACATCCATGTTAGTTACATATGTTATCTTTGATCTTGGTGATTGGATGGATGGATGTTGTTATGGATTTTGTTATGGGGTGTTATGGAGGAGATCATACTTGACACAGTTGGCATTTAGAGGTGTGTGTAGGAGGACATGCTACAGGTGTTTGGTTTGCAGGTTTTGCTTATCAATGTGGATGTTCCTTGGTACTACATGTTTACTTCTATGAGATGCTGGTAGTAGACTTGGTATGCCTTTGTGATGGTGCCTTTTTGGGATGTTAACGAAGCGACGCGTTGAATGCGCTCATTCCAGGTTTGCATTCATCTTGACATTGCCCATGCAGTGGGAGCTCCTTGGATGTGTATGTCATGCTTTGACAGGTTTGCACATGGAGTTTGTTATTGTGGTTTATGGGTGGATATGTTGTTGGCATAAGTTTACTATGTTATGTATACCTTGGAGGTATGGATAGTTGGATGTGTTGGCACTTGCTGTGAGTGTCATTTCAGCTATGGTGATTTATTCTTGATAGCTACTGGTGCATATTGGATTCAGTGTTTGTGTTTTGAGATATCAGGTTGAGGCAGGTTTATGCTTCTTTGTGACAGTTAGTGTGACATCTCTTTGGATGTGTTCTTATCTTAGTGCAGTTGGCATGGTGGAGGATGGGAGCATTCATGGATGAGATGGTGGTCACCTTGGTTCTTGTTATAGGTATCTTGTTGGAGCACATGGAGCACTTGGATTCTAGGATGGTACATGTTGCCTATGGAGTTTATTTGTTACCCCTTATGCAATGTATACAACAAGTGGGAGATTGTTAGAATTAGGTGTTGTACACCTTGCATAATGTTTGTAATATTTTATTTATTTATTATGTGTGTGGTGCACCTAGGGGTTTTCTAGGTGAATGTGCATCACAAGGAGTTATAATGTTGGGGCCACTTTGTTGTATGTATCATTGGGACATAATTGTAAAATGTAATTATTTAATATTGGGGAATAATAATAAAATAATAAAGTACCCAATATTAAATGTGGGGTCACATGATGGTTTTGGGCACATGGTTTATGTAATACCACTTGGTGGTTTTGTGGGAGCTTGTTTCTATAAAAGCAACCACAAGGGTAGTTGTTTAGGGTTGGACATTTTTGGGTTAGCAGGTTGAGCTTGTGCATGTGTGAGGGTTTGAAGCATGGCATGGGATGTGTGGATTCATGCTTGGTCACATGGAATGCATGGATAGCTTGTGCTGAAGTGTTCATGGAGTCTTTGCAGATGTATTGTAATGGGTTTTCATTGCTGAATAATACATGGAGTGTGGATGCTTTTGGAGGCTGGGTTTTTCCCTCTTGAGGGTTTTCCCAGGGTATATCTCGTGTCATCTTTGATGGGTATGTTGTCTATTCTCTTGCATGATGATGTTGAGTATTTTACTTGCATGTTTTCAGATTTGGGTTATGTGGAAATTGTCATTACATGGCTGCATGGTTTCCTTACAGGTTGGAGAGTTAGAGAGTATTTAGGCCCAATTTCTGCATGCTTTATGATGGATTTGGTCAAATTGACCTTTTCAAACATATTGGGCCTTTTGGAAGGAGTTTCAGTTGCTAGAATTTAGGCTTTTTGAAGGCTTACGGGAATGGAAGTTTCTAGAGCTTTGTTTTGTGGAACAAATTGAGATGTTGGTTTCTTAAAACACATTTTATAACTCATTATTTAGGAGTTCTTACTTTGTAGTTTTGAGAGTAAGTGTTTTTTGCAATCCTTTCTCAGACTGGCAGACTTTGTAACTCAGTTTTCTTTTGGATATGGAATACAGTGGAGACCTTTGAATATTAATGATTTCTTGGAAATTTTGCTTCTCTTTCTTTGCTTCATTCTATGCATCAAAGATACTTCATCAAAGTTATTTGTGAGGTATTATCATTTCCTTATAGCTTTATCTCTTATTCAACACCTTTGTATAAAATATTGTTAGTGTAGGTCATAGTTTGTGTCAAAATTTTGTAAATGGCTTGTAGTTGTGAATTCATTTTCCTTCTAGAAGTCTAAGCATTACGACCTTGTTATGAAATACTTATGTAGTGACATACAAGAGTAAGTTGTGCAATTTTTTTTAAAGTTTTCAATCATTATAAGCAGAGTGTTGAAGTTCTGAATTTCACAGTCCTGTTTTCAATTAGGTGCATCACCATAGAAATAGATTATCTTCATTTTATGCATATCTTTCTTCCTTTTTCCTCATCAGTCAATAGTTTAGGTGACACCATAGGAAGTCGGCCTTCTCCGGAGGTTGACCTTTTTCTACAAGTAACCCACAACTTTAGAGGTCTTCCCATGTTACACTGAGGTGTTGAACATCAAGTTCAACAGGGTGCACTTTCAGTAGCTAACACTTCTATCTTCTTCCAAATCATCTAGCCAATTTTCATTGTCCTCATCATAGCCAACATTTATTCCATTGTTCTAGAAACAATGGTTATACAAGGCACTCTTCTTGATGACATCTTTCCTTGAATCTAATCAACTGCCTCAATTTGACGATCTGTCTACAAGGTTGTAATTGCCTCATAGGAAACACTTTGTTGATAAATTATTATAGGTTTCCTTAGGTTGATGATTTGTTCACACAATTTTTTGTTGGAATGATTTTCGTGCCAAAGGATTCAAAAACTTGCTCTAATACCACTTAGCATAGTTATAGATGGAGAATCCAAGGAAGGGACTATTTGATTGTATAGCTTCAAGTCAACACAATAAAATTAAAACATAATAACAAATAAAATTCACATTAATTCAATATCATAGAATGATTACAACATGGATCCCTATCGTGTCACATGCTCATTATAAATTGTATTACCAAGATATAGCAATTGAGCACAATTTTTAATTATTCTACCTCTAGTCTAATCCTAATTCTTATGCTAAACTTATAGGTTCTAGAATTATACTCTAAAAATATTTAATATTTTAGTAATGATCCATGTTGACCATAAAATATTCAAAAAATTGATGTTCTATGAAATGTGTAGGTCGGCCTAAATCCAATGGTAAAGCTCCAAGAATTAATGAAACTTATGTGGTTCCAATTAGAGGTTCCTTTAGTTCCATACTACCTTGTAAAATGCTTATTAGATTTCCACAAGTCATAGGAAGGTCATGTAAACTACACATGTTGAATTGATTTCCAACTCTTCTAAATTGTGAACTTGATGTTGCTTTTGGTGACAATATCTATCTAGAAACTAATTCAAATACCCTAAAATCTAGATATAATGTGTGTGAGTTGTTATAGAACTCTAGTTCTTTTCCACAAGTTGAAATGATATTATGCAATGAAATGTAGTAAGCTACATTAGGACACACATACATCAATCAACCTTCTACAATGGTTCCCCCATAAATTTGTGAAAAAATGTAGATGTTGAGTTACCATGCTATTGGAGCTTCATAAGTTCTAATAAAAAATCTACAAGCATATCTTTTTGCTGGATTTGGTAAGTGGTGTTTACATACTTTGAGTTTTGCATGCCTAAGAGAATCAAGGACCCATTCCTATCCATGAATGTCTAGGCCCCTAATCTATCTCCTATTTGTGAGATCTTTTTCCCCTAACATATGTACTATAACTCCTATTACCAATAGGAACCTCACACATTAACATTTTTATAAGGCTTCTATTAAGGCTGAAAATGTTAGCCTAGGGGACTAACTAAGATGATCTACCAAATATCCAAATACCTTTTCCCTTTTTGTCCCAACTTTAACACCAATATAAGGTGAATAGGGAATATTTTAGAGATACCACAAGAAAGCACATGGTTTAGGGCATCAAAGGAGCATCCCTTAAATATTTCAAGGTCCTAAGGTGAATAGACACCAAAACCTAATTATATGAATATGAGACAAGAGCATTTGCATACATCTTTTGGGCTACAATGCCCAACTCAAATGCTAATTCCATGTTAGAGAACCTATTTCAAATACAAATGTATAGGTTAATCACAAAGTTGCAAAATATATGCTAGGATTTGTTATCTACTCTTTCTTATGACATTTCTTCCATTATATTGAGTCTTCAATCACTTTTAGGGATACATCTTCTCACCATTTAACATTATGAACTTGTTAATGTCTCATTTTCCATATTTGTTTAGTATAACTTGGAAAAAAATGAATATATCTATGCTTTTTGTGATACTTATCAAAGTATCTCAAACTTGTGTTAAATTAGAAAATATATTGAAAGAGGGAACCTAGGTTATAGTTTACTTTGTTTATTACACATTATTAATCTAGGGCTCATTATTTTTATTTTTATTTTCCCTATAATTGAATATTATGAACTAACTTGAAGTGTGAAATAGGTGAATTGTATGCTAGGATGTTGCTTTTAAAGATACAATCAAGTTCGTTTAAAATATTGAGAAAACACATGAATTGAACACCTTTTAGCAAAAATCATACATCTAAAAAGGGTCATCTAGTGATGCTAGCAACCACATGAACATTTTAGAGTAAACACACACACTTCTTGTCCTTGATCTTGTCCACAATCTATTGACAAGATGTCCCTTATATGATTTGACACAAGGAAGTAACTATCCTTGTCACATGTAAGTGAGGAAGCACAAAAACCAATTGTATGTAGGAATGTACATAATACTTTAAGACAAGCAGAAAGTAAAGTTCTAAAAATTAGCATATATTAGATTAACAAATATAGATCATATTCCAAAATTTAGTTCAAACCCACAATCTTGACAATATAATAGAGATTTAATAGATTTCAACTCATTCATCTAAGTAACACTACTTATTTTTTAATTTCAACAAAATAATTCAAAACATATGACAATAATCATATTCTATGTTAAACCTAAAATTATGTACTTAAAATTATTTTTAAATTTTTTGTGTAATTAACTACAATATATTAATCCTTCCCGACTTTTATTACTAAAAAAATTAATATTAATATTGATTAATAAATTTATAATAAAAAAGTACGTATAAAAACATTTTATGTCTTTTCAAAAAGACGTAACTTATGTTAACTCGTTAATTACAATATATTAAGCCTCCCCAACTCTTATTCCTAAAACATTTAATATTAATATTGATTAATAAATTTATAATAAAAAAAATATAAAATCATTTTATTTGTTTAAAAAAGACATAACTTATCTTGACTCGTTAATTACAATATATTAACCCTTCCTAACTCTTATTCCTAAAATATTAAATATTAATATTGATTAATAAATTTGTATTAAAAAATTATATATACAAACATTTTATTTGTTTACCAAAAGACATAATTGATGTTGACTGGTTGAAGCCATTCTAAGAAAATTTTCATAGATTCCATTACCATGTAATGGTTATAAAATTATGGCCAATATTATTATTATTAAATGATGACCAATGTTATTATTATTATTATAATATTTGGAAAAGCGTGAGAATAAAATTTTGTTGTGGACATAATTATTAGTATATTAGAAAATCAGATGTTCATACATCACAATGTAATTATTTGGGACGCTTAAAATCTTTAGGGATTTGTATTTTGTCTTATTTGGCAGTGAAAAATAAATAATAAAAAAGTGGAGGGAATAAGAATAAAAGAACTAGACGTCATTCCATTATAAGATCTCCCAACGCCGTTGACTGAACTTCATTTTGGCCTTATCTTGAACTTCAAATAAATAAATATTATATTTAATTTTTTCTCGAGCATGTTGTTGACTCCCGTGTATGAATGACGATAGATGCTTTGGGCCCACAACACGTGTGTTGAACGCTTAACAACCGTGTAGATTCCTTCTGTGGCAACTCACAGTTGTTGTCAAATGGTCGGTGGGTTTATAAATAGGTATTTTCTAGAGTCATTTCATGTATTATTTTGAAAAATAATATTTATTGTTTGAATATGATTTGTGGATTTGATTGTGTTCTGATTTGATTGTGTTCTTATTTTTGTCATCAATGTTTTGAATCACACTACGTGATCTATTATCACAATGAAAGAGAGCTGAAGGATCACAAAGTGTGAATTCGAAACATTGAAGGCAAAAATAACGACACAATTGAATCCAAAAATCATATTCAATGATGATGGATCACGTAGTGTGATTTGAAACGTTGATGACAAAAATAACGACACAATCGAATCTAGAAATCATAGTCAAGCAATACGATGGATGGCTCTAGGAAAATTCACCGCCAAGTAAAATTCACCGCCAGCAATTCACCAATATTTTTTAATATATATTTCAAAAACTTTGTAAATTTTCCGTCGGTGAATTTTCCATGGCGGTGAATTTTCTTTCGATGAATTGCTAGTGATGAATTTGGCAGGGATGCCATGATGGGATGGATTGTGGAAACTTGATACCTTTAACAATATTTATATCTATTGGTTTTTTAATAGTCTTATTACGTTCGAGGTGTTTTCTATATGAAGTGGATGATTTGCTTTTTAAAAATCAATAGCAGAAAATTGTAAAGAAGAAGAAGAATGTAAGATGATTGAAATGACCTCCAAAAATATTCAAAAACATAATAGATATGTAATTAAAGAAAGAAGAAGTGCATTCTTATCGAGCCTTACCTTTAAATTAAGAAAAGATGGGGACAAAAATGCAACTCATTTTTTCTTTTAAATTTTTTAAATTTAGATTTTTAAATTCTTTTAATTATAAGATATGTATAAATAGTTAATTATATACTTAAAACTATTTAAATATTATTTTTATTTTAATTTTTTTAATAATTACTATATTATAATATATAAATAATAAATTATATGTTTAAAGGGGATGACCCCGCAGTGTAATGGCAAGTTGCAAGCAGTAGCAAAACTACTGTTAAGGGTTCAAATCCCACGAATGGATGGTGGGATGAATGATTGTTGGTCAGAGGACAGAGGACGATGCTAGTACAAGGGGGATCGCTGGCCAGTGGATGGAGAACAAAGGAAGGAGGATGACCAAATTCGACTATGGGGTCGAAGGCGACATGAAGATACGGTGGGGTGTGTGACAGATGAGTGGCGACATCAGGTAGGGAGGAGGCTGGCTCGAAGAGGAGGGTAATGGATTAGTGGCTGCCAAAGATGACGGGCTCAGCTGGCTGTAGGCAGTGGTAGACATGAGGAATATCGACAGAGGAATGTCGAGGAGGTGCAGAGAGAAGGAGGAGGTGGAGAGGAGGAGGAAAGGAGAAGTGAGGAGGCTGAGGGAGGATAGGAAGAGGGGGAGAGGAATGTCGGGGATGAGGTCCCTCGAATGTGGCCTCACTAGTTCATAGCTCCAATCAAAAGCTATCATGGTGCTGCCCCTTAGCAGTGATTCATCGAATAAAAAAAATAAATTATATGTTTAAAACTTTTAAAATTCAAATTTAAAATTATTTTAATAATTATTATATTATAATATATAATATAAATAATTGATTTTAATATGTATACATATATCATATGAAATTTTTAATAATATTATTAATTAAATTATATAATAATAATAATAAGTTTTAAATAAATACAATTGTAGTTTTTAATATAAAAGTTAAAATTTTAGTTTTAATATATATATTTTTCTTCTTTCATTAGAGAGTATTGTATTAATTTGCAAAAAAAAAAACACGTCTGCATAGAAGGAATCGATCATAACTGTCACCGAAAACTACCACCAAAACTTACCACCGAATACTACAACCTAGCCAAGACCAACCAACCAAACACTAACCTTGACGTACCCAACTAGACCCCCATATATGGAACCCAACCAGACAAACCCACTGTCCACAAAATATTTACAAACTCGGCATCATGCCAAGTCATAACCACCATCCGACCATATCAAATTATATAAAATAGATTAAAACCAGACCACATTGCCAACAAACGATTACCCATAGAAACAAGATACCACCTATTGCTTATAGGAAGCCGTTAGCTTTGGTGAAGGTATCAAATTCTGGAACCTAATCAAAGTTGCTCACAGCCTCCAACTACAACACCTTCTTGAGGAAATTTACCCCAACTACCATGATCATCCTATGCCTGACCAAAGTCATGCCCTTTAAATCTAGTAGAAGAGGGTAGTACTTAATAACTTCACCAAGGATTTTTAGCAGTGTTAGGTCACATGGACATGGAGCCCCTGAGCCAGGTATCACTGCACAGAGAACCTTTTCTAGACCACCCAACAATTCCTTTTTGAACAATTTGCAAACCATAGCCTTTGCTTCTTCCTTTGTTGTGCGAATGTCGAGAAGAGACACTAGGAATCTCAAGACAATTTGTGTATTCACCTTGAAGGTCTCATGGTAAGCCAAATGCCCCTTTCTGAGCACCATTTTCATGACCACCACGGTAAAGGGATCGACGTTGAGCATGATTCGCTTGAGATGCTGATCTGAGACCTCATGAAAGGCATTCTACTGAACCTTGCAATCTAGGTGAATTTTCGTATCTGCACTAAAACAAAACAGTGTGTCCACCAACATATGCACAAAAAACTTCAAACACTCCTCCATTGGCCACCACCAAACATCGAAAACTAGAGAGAGAGCAAAGGAGAAGAGAGGCAAGTTACTTTGGCCCAGCCACCTTCAAGAATAAAATGCAATTAACCCACAATCACCACCTGATTTATCACATTGTACAAAGCGTGCGTGCCACCCTAAGAACCACTCAAAAATCTAAACACTGCTGCCATTCAGGTGAGTGAGTACACGTAGAATTGGGATGAGCAGCCATGACAGTATGTTTTGAAAACTGAGCATATATCCGCCACAAGTACGAAAACAATAAGTATCATAATGACACCCAACTCACGATGGTACGAACAAAAATATGGTGGGTCATTGAAAGTTGTTAAAAAAACCCCACTAACGAAGCAACCAAGTCACCCGCCCACATCAACCACTACCACTCAAAATGGACTTGCCAAAAATCCATGTGGGAAGTCGCTCGCCCAACTGCCCACTTGTCTTGAGTGTAATTTGGCTAAGTTGGGGGTTGCAACTCTCTGAGGTTGATGCCATCCACTCAATGGTTTGAGAGCAGATTCGCCTCCTTATTGCCTTCCCTTAGAGTGTGATTGATAGTCACCAGCTCGAAGCCTTCCAGAAGTTCCAAAGCAATCACAAGTTTGGCACCCAATTTCCAATGAGACATATGCTTGGTTCTTAGAGCATTGATGATGAGGGAGGAATCTCCCTCAATTACCAAATTCTTAACTCTCAGTTCTTGACAGAGGTGCAATCCCAAGATCAAATCCTACATCTCTACATTGTTATTGGTATCGATCGGGAGAGGCACAACCAATCTTCCTACACATCTAGATTGTCAGTCTCTAACAATGCACCCCACCCTAGAAACTCTTGGGTTACCATGGGAGGCCCCATCAAAATTTAGCTTTAGGCACCCGACCTCTGGGGGATGCCATACCACATTCCTTCTCTTAAGCTCTGTAGATGTGCCCCCTACCCCCACCTGAGGTGGAACAGTGAGACCATGCCAAATTTTCTTCATCAGTGCATCCCACTTAGTGAAAACAACTTTGCCACACTGACGCTTTGCCACTCGCGCATTGAAGGTTTCCACTATGCTTGCCTCTATTTTATTTAGAAGAGATTGTCTGGACATCATCTTCTCCTAGAAGATACACTTGTTCCTCTCCTTCCACAATTCCCATATTACCAATGATGGGCACATGGTCCATAGATAGCCAAAAATTTCATTCTTGTGAAGCTTCAACCACCCGATAAGCAAGCTCAATATATTTTTTGGCAAGGCTGTCTACCAGTGAAGCTTCACACAAAGCCATGACCAGTAGTGTTGTGCAAAAGGATAGTTTACAAACAAATGATATCCCATTTCTTCCAACTGTTTGTAGAGAACACATTTTGAAGGACCCAAATAACCCAATCGAGCAAACCTCTCTGTTGTCAACACTCTTCCTTGCACCATCACCCATGTGAAAAGTCCAAATTTTGGGAGACATTCTATGCTCTAACACAAATTGGTGGGTAGTCGGGGGGCAGGCACATTTGACCCAACCAAGACCCTGTAACCATCCTTAGCATTATAGATCCCGTTCAGGGATGCATTCCATGTTAGCACATCTCTGCCTTGTCTTGCACACACAACACGTCAAGCCATCTAAGTGTCATAGATTTCAACTATTCTGGGATCCATACCCAACTCGCTTAGACTTTTCCAGTGATAGTTAGGGCATCCATCCACCCAGGAAACCATCAAGTATTCACCCACCTTACTACCCCATGTTTGCTTTGTTAACAACCTGACTTGTGCCAAGTCAGATTTATCTACCAATTTGCAATGACCTTCCCATGAGTCCTCCAAGAAGAGAGCATCTCGCCCTTACTTTATCTCCCATGTTAGATGATCTAGTAACAAATGCCTACAAGTGTTTAAAAAGTTCCATATTCACGACCCTTTTGGCAATGTCCTTGCAGAGAAAATGCTATGCTCTTCCTCATCCAAATATTTTGCTCTCATTATCTTGACCCACTTTAGCTCTAGTTTTGAGTATATTGTCCATAATAGCTTAGCTCCTAGGGCCTGATTCTACATTAGCATATTCTTCAAACTTGTCCCGTCTGCCTCTTTTTTCTTGCATATCTTCTTCCACTTCATCAACGGGAACTTATGTTGGTAAGAATTTCCTTGCAGGAAAAAAATCTTCATCTTCTTATTGATGTCTTTGCTTGCCCCAATTGACAAGGGTAAGCACAAAAGCATGTATATGGGGATAGTTGTAATTACTGATTTTAACAATGTTAGATGACTCGTCCAGGACAACCACTTGTTCTTCCATGACGCTAGTTTTTCTTTGACCTTTTCAATCACCAGATCCCAAAGCTTGCCTATTTGGACACCTTTAGCCAATGGAAGACCCAAATACTTGCATGGGATCTTTCCTTTATGAAATCCCAAAATGCAAAGGATCTAAATTTCACTGCCAATGCCAGTATTGAAGAAAAAGACTTCGGATTTGTCCTGACTTACCTCCTGACTAGACGCTTGTGTGTATTGATCTAGAATTTGTTTGAGGCCTTTGGCCTCCTTTATTGTGGAAACACCAAACAACGTATTATCATCAATTTTTTTTTGATGAGTGACTTCAGGAACACTGCGAGTAATCTAAACCCCATCCAAGTGGCCCTCCTTCCTTGCCTTCATGAAAGTGCGTCCAAGAGCCTCATCCATAATAATGAATAGGAAAGGGGAGAGTGGATCCCCCTTCCTGAGCCCCCTTGAGACACTGAAGAAGCCTTTTGGGGAACCATTTAGGAGGACGAAAAATCTTGGGCAAGCAATCCATTCAAAGACCCAATTCAACCACTATTTGTCAAACCCAAAGGCTTCCATGACCTTGAAAAGAAAGCGCCAATTTACCTTATCATAGGCCTTCTTGATGTCCAACTTAACCAACATAGCTTGTCTTTTCATCTTTTGAATGGAATGTATCGCTTCTCGAGCAATAATGACCCCATCAACAATCGATTTGCCCGGAACAAAGCCAGTTTGTTCTTCTGAGATGGTATGTGGTAGGATTCTTTTTATTCGGTTGACTATGGATTTGGTGAGGACTTTATAGATTGTATTGCAGAGGTAGATGGGTCAGAAGTCATCAAGCGAATCTGGTTTTTTTCAGAATTAGTGTTATGAAGGTGTTGTTTATCTCTTTGAGAACTTTCCCCGAACTCCTTGAATTTTCAATGGCATCAACCAGATCAGCCTTAAGGATGTCCCAACACTTTTGGAAGAAACTAGCAGGAAACCCATTAGGACCCGGGGCCTTGTCTAGGTGCAATTGAAAGAATGCATCCTTAATCTCCTTTTCTGAGAACTTGCTCTGCAACATCGCATTTTGTTCACCAGTTATGAGATGCAGGATACCACTTATGAGAGCTCGTTGATCCTACAGGTGAGACCCGTCTGGCTTGTTAAGAAGGGACCAAAAGTACTCCATTGTGGCCACCTTAATGTCTTACAAATTTTAGTTTTAATATTTTATTTGAAGTATAGTTTTAATTTTTAAAATTTAATTTATTTAATAATTTAACTATATTTACGCTCAATTTTATAATATTTTTTATTTGTTAATATTGAGTTTATCTTTCAATTAATGTTAATATTTTTGTAATATATTAATTACATTTTTTGGTACATATTTTATTAATATTTCAATTTTAATGAAAAAAAAGTTTTACTTTTTTATTTAATCATTTATTAACTTAATAAGTTTATTATTTATTATTCATTTTTTAAAATTGTTATGTTTATTAATATTTGGATTTTGATAAATTTTGACTTTACATTTAGTTTTTGATTAAAGGTAAACAGGTTTTGATGGGGGCCCAAAACTCATTATAACCGATTTTGAAGGGCTTTGTAACCCTTTCCAAGGAAGATAAGCTGCAAAAAAGATAAATCGCATACAATTAGCAACAACACAACAACATTTAACAAGAGTACATGACTACACAAGCTACATCAGATAACAAGAGAGGGAAAAGATCCCAAAACAACTAAATTTTAACTAGGACCTAGAGACCATAAGTGAACATTGAACCTGCCTGCACCAGTCAGGCAACAACAAACCATCTGCTCAGGAAAGACATCACTGAAGCAGCTCCAACTCGCATTTGAACCATTAAAACAAGGGAAACCAAAGTTCCCAATCAAATAAAACAACCCATCCAAATTCTCAACCTCAATATGAGAAGAACAAGGCTGAGCCAGGGAAGAAACCATCCCCATAAAATTGGCTTTTTTGCAACAACATCCCACCAATCTACTAATAGTAGCCTCCCAATAGCACCTTCCCACCAGGGCCACCAACCCAACCTCCACCTCAAGAGGAGGGGGCTCACCTCCGAAAACACCACTCTCCTCCTTACACAAGCAACACCTCAATAAGAGCCAGCATAAAGGAGAAGATTTGTTGAGCAACACTACAACTACTAACTCCACCTCAATAGAAGAAGGATCCACCTCGTAAGGAATATTCTCCCCCTCAATAGAAGACTCAAGCCATAGATCCCAACAAAAAGTGAAATCAGAAGAGAGGGAAAACACCACATCCCAAGGCAGCTCAAACATCGGATATAGGTAGGAGGAAGCAGGGATTACTTCAAACAAAGCACACAACTGGGCCCAAAGATAACACCATAAGCATAACTCAACTAGCTGCAAATAAACCACAATTTGCACACCAAAGAACCAAAACAAGCAAAGATCCAAGCCCTGGGATAACAGAAGCAAGTTGGGCCCAAGACGGACACGGGAGCCCCAACAAACAACCAAACCATAAAGCCCCCAAGCTTCCCCAACATACCAGTCGGATCCAAAGATAGGCGAAATCTCCATAGAGCCAACCCAAGGGAAGCACCACTAGTCCACAAAAGGGAAACCAGGAGCACCCACTACACACCCAAGGTTAGAAAACCCACCACAACACCACCAAAAGGGCATAAAAAATGGGCTAAGGGAAACCCATAATGAACCAGTTAGAAAATAGGCCAGCATAGAAAGCCCCCAAGCCATCCCATTACATCGAATAGGACCAAGAATAAGCCAGTCCTCCAACCAATCCACCTCTCAGGAAAAGGAACCCTCACAACCACACACCACCAAAGTCCTCCAAGTAATACCAAGGAAGCAACAAGCAGAACCAGGGGACTATAATTAGGAAGCCAAAACCCACCAAAACAAGATGAAAAAGGGCTCCCAAAAGCCACCAAAAAGCAGTGGCACCAGAACAAGAGCAACGACACAAAACTGACGCTGCTCCTTCCTATGGAATCCAAATCGCAGTCTCAAAGAAAGAATCAAGCGACTTAAATGAGAAGCATATGCCCTAGAGCACTCCACACACAGAGTAAGGAAACACTGTCCAAGACTGAGCAACATAAACAGAATATGCCTTCCATCTAGAGAAGAAGCTAATGCTCGAACAACACGAGCCAAAAAAAAGCAACACGGAGGGAAGATAGGCAGAATAGTTTTAGCGGAAAACCATCCCCAAGCTCCCCTCCAGAGACAACTCTGCACCTGAAGAGGAGAAGCTTCACCACACATCGACTCAAGCGAAGCCAATAGCAAGCCGACTGAACCAAAAGCAATCTATGCAGTAGGATCACCATCATCTTCATCAGAATCAATGTCTCCATCCTCAACTGATTTCAAAATCCCCACGCCGCACCTGTTCCCGCTCCCGCTCCTCATAGCTTCTTTTTATCTTAAAAAATAAGCCAAAACATAGTGTTAAATTTCTAAGGGTGACAGTTTTTGACACTACATTTAGCCCCCACTTTAGTGAGAGTATGAACTTGACTTTACATTTAGTTTATTCTATTTCAAATTTCAAATTAACTATTTAAATTTGAAATTTATTTTTATTATTTGTCTTTTTATGAAATTACAAATAATAATAATAAAAAATAGAATTAATTTAATTTATAATCATTTGTCTTATTAAAAGTTTATTTATTGTAGAATAATTTTATTTTATTTATATAATAAAATTAATTTCAAACTTAAAATCTAAATTAAATGTTATAGAGTAAGAGGGAGAGAAGCTAATTTTAATTAGTCATTTCATGCTAACAATCCAAGGATAACACATCCTTGAGGAGTTATGCTCAGGGTAACATGTCATTTGGTTAAGTGTATGATAATTCACCTTTAAAACCTCTTCAATGTACCCATTGCACTCTTAAGGAGGGAGAGGGAGGGAGGAAGGGAGAGAGAGAGAGAGGGAGAGAGAGAGAGAGAGGGGGAGAGAGATATGGATAGAAAAAGAGAGTAAGGGAGAGGTAGAGAGGGAGAGGAAATGATGATGTAGTCACACACAATCACTCACATAACACCCAAATTCTAGATTATGACTCAAAAAATGATTAAACCAAAATTGACAATTTGTGTCAATTTTAATCGATTACAACTGCACATCCATAAATTTCAACTTGCAAGTAAATGATGAGGGAGATTACAAACACACGGTTTGGAACCAATTTGGTGGTTCTCTCTCACTCTCTATCTCTCGAATTCCAAATGGCTATAGGAAGTTTTCATTCATTTAGTTATAAAACTGAGACTTCACCACAAGTTGTAATAGAAATGAAACGAAAAATAAATGATAACAAATAAATGGGCCTTAACAAAAACATTATCTTTTATTCATGCAGGCAGATCTGATTTAGATTACAATTATTAAGATCCCTCAAGGATCGATTCTTCCATTCTTCATGATTGGCTCCTCTTTTCCTCACTTATCGGCTTCCCCACTATTTGCATTCGGCCTCCTTATAACACTGCCTAGAACTCCTCATCTTTTCGTGCACTTTAATCTTCCATAAAAGTTCTTCCTTTCACCACCTTCTCCCTTATGCGGCTGCCTAATAGTTACTCCTCTTTTAACTACTCATACAACTTCCTCCTAACTTAACTACCCTCTTATTGTCTTTTCTACCTTTAAATAATGGTTGCCTCTTCTTCTATGTTATTGGTCTCCTTGTATCCACATACGTCACCACAATTGGCCAACCACAACAACTATCAAACCATCAAGGGGACTCAGAGTAGAGTCCCTCTGACAAAGCTAAGTCTCTTCGATGAGATTCCTTCATGTTCCATCAAGCCATCGAAGAGACTCAAGATAGAGTCCCTTCGATGAGGGTAAGTCCTATCGATAACGACTTTCCCGTTCACGCATCATAGACATATCTCTCATTGGGCTATCAAGGAGACTATGTTCAGAGTCCCTTCAAAGTAGAAAGGTCTCACCGATGATGCACAGTCTTCACATCAGGCTATCGAAGGGATGCCATTTAAAGTCCCGCCAATCACATAACATCACACCGATGAAAGAGAAACACTGGAAAAGGGGCTAGGGCTTTCAAAAAGAACTCAAATGCATTTGCAAAACACAACCAAACACCAAACTACAACACACAAAAACTAAAACACGACCAAAATTCGATGGAGTGCGATGCTCCTGCATTAGACTCCCTAGGAGACTAAGAAATCATGTGATCCTACACATGGAATCTGCAATGTCAACTTTCAGCTTCAATTTCTTTTTCCTCACCTTCCAATTTCTTGATTTTGCACTTCCATACTTGCATTGTTGCCTTAAAAGTTTCTTGATCTGCATTTTTTGGCTTCTCTCTTTCTGTGCATACTTCCTCCTTCGATTCTCTTTATTAACTCCAAATCCCCTCCATGTTGTCTCCTCTTCACAATCTTCCATCGACATTTTCCCAAATGAAACAACTTCCTTGTTATGGGTAAAATTAGTTACTGCTACAATATCAATTGGAACCATTACACCATGTACCTTTCATCATTTTTCAGTTCTTTTACTGTAATCCCATTTAAAACTTCGACACTTTCATTTTCCACTGAATCTGCCTTCACTAAGTCGACACTTCCACCATTCGAACTTAACTACACATTTGATATAGATTCATTTTCATCTTCATTATAGTTGTTATCTTCAACATGAACAAAATTTTCTCTGTCGTCAAACTCTACTTCACATTGAGTACCATCTTCTAGCAAATTATCAAATTTTGATCAAATTCAAATTTCTGAGAGTTTGCATTTTTGTCATTTTTTGTCACTTGGTAATCTTATTCCTTAACATCTACAAAATGTTCGTAGTCTTCATTATTAGCATCCTTGTCTGTAATGTCTTCTACATGACTTGGCTCTGCTTCAGGATCTCTTTCCTTGGCTTTCTTCAGATGTCCTTCAGTCACCACAAGGTTAGGAAAATAATACTTTTCCAATGCATCCATTCAACTTGAAATATTTTGCAATTCCTCATATAGCTTTCTCTTCTCCATTCCATCCCAATATCTATCCCAAGATGGTATTATAATGGGTCTTCTAACTAAAATTTTCATCCTCTTCGTTGCTGCAATACTTTTCCAACTCGTAATTTGCCACCAATCTTTTGTGCCTCCTTCTCTACCCTCTACAGTTACGGGTCTCCTCTCTCCTACAACAAATTCTCCTAGGGTTTACTCGAGACACAACTGCTTGACTCTTTTCCCACACCCACCGGTCCTAGCACAGGTTGCCTCACTGTCGGCGCTCTACCCATGCACTCAAAACCATTGGCTTTGATACCACTTGACAATGTAGTCACACACAATCATTCACACAACACCCGACATCTAGATTACAATGAATTAGAAAACAATTAAACCAAAATTGACAATAACTTGTGTCAATTTTAATTGATTACAACTGCACATCCATATATTTCAACTTGCAAGTAAATGATGATGGAGATTACAAACACACACGTTCTGGAACCAATTTGATGGTTCTCTCTCTCTATTTGTCTCTCGGATGCTAAACGACTATAGGAAGTTCTCATTCATTCCGTTATTAAACTGAGACTTCACCACTATTTGTAACAGAAATGAAACATAAAACAAACGCTAACAAATAAATGGGCCTTAACGAAAACATTATCTTTTATTCATGTAGGCGGATCTGATTCAAATTACAATGATTAAGATCCCTCAAGGATCGATGCCTCCATTCTTCATGATCAGCTCCTCTTTTCCCCACTTATCGAGTTCCCCACTATTTGCATTCAACCTCCTTATAACACCGCCTAGAACTCCTCATCTGGTCATGCACTTTAATCTTCCATAATAGTTCTTCCTTTCACCACTTTCTCCCTTATGCGGCTGCCTAATAGTCACTCCTCTTTTAATTACTCATATCATTTCCTCTGAACTTAACCGCCCTATTATTGTCTTTACTACCTTTTAATAATAGTTGCCTCTTCTTCTATGTTATTGGTCTCCTCGTATCCACATACGTCACCACTATCGGCCAACCACCATAGCTATCAAACCATCGAGGGGAATCGAAGTAGAGTCCCTCCAAAAAAGTTGTCTCTTTGATGAGCTTCCTTCATGTTCCATTGAGCCATCAAAGAGACTCAAGATAGAGTCCCTTCGATCAGGGTAAGTCCTGCCGATAACGACTTTCCCACTCATGGACCGCAGACATATCTCTCATCGGGATATCGATGAGACTATGTTTAGAGTCCCTCCAAAGTAGAAAGGTCTCACCAATGACACACAGTCTTCACATCGAGCTATCAAAGGGACTCCATTTGAAGTCCCACTGATCACATAACGTCACACCGATGAAAGAGAAACACCAGACAAGGGGCTAGGGCTTACAAAATGAACTCAGATGCATTTGCAAAACACAACCAAACACAAAACTACAACAAAAACTAAAACATGACCAAAATTTGATGGAGTGTGATGCTTCTGCATCAAGGAAAGAGACAAAGAGATAGAGTAAGAGAGAAGGGAAGAAAAATATAGAGAGAAATAGGGGAGAGAGGAAGAGAGAGATTGAGAGATAATGATAAACATAGAGATATAGAGGGAGGAAAAGATATAAAGAGATCTCTCTCTTTCTCTTCACATCTCTCTCTCTCTCTATATATATTTCCCCATAGACATATCTCTCCCTACATCTCTCTATATAAATATATCTCCCTCTCTACCTCTCTCTATATATAACTTGTTATCTCTATCTTTTTATCCCTCATTTCTCCCTCTTCATTCTCTCCCCCTCTCTTTGTCTATCCCTCTTTCTATGTCTATTTCTCTCTCTCCCTCTCCATCTCCATCTTCCTCTCTATCTCTCTCCCCTATCTCTATCTCTTCACCCCCCCTCTCTCTCTCCCCTCTATCTTTCCCACTATATATATATATATATATCTCCCTCTCTCCATATCACTCTCTCTCTCCCCCTCCCTCTATATCTATTTATATATCTCTCCCTCTCTATCTATATCTCAAATATGTATCTCTCTCACTCACACACATGCGCTCCATGTTTCTCCCTCCCTATATCTATCTCTATATCTCTCTCTCACACACACTCTCCCTGTTTCTCCCTCACTATCTCTCTCCCCCTCTCTCTATTACTTGTCTCTATCACCTCCTTTATCTCTCTTTTTACCCATCTATCTCTATCTTCCCATATCTCCCTCTCTATTTATATCTCATTATCTCCATCTCTCTCTCTCTCTCTCTCTCTCTCTCTTATTCACTCCATATCTGGGTATGTGCAGGATCATCATGAAAAAAAAAGACCCTTAAGTGGCAAAAAAATTAGAAGAATCAAAGTTAGGTAACTTGATGTAAAATTTGAATAAGTTATCTATATTATTTCAAAATATGTAAGAATAGAATTAGAAAATTGAATTTAGTTTCTAAACTACTAGGTTTTTTAAAATAAATAAAATCTATTTGGTAAAAATTTGAAATTTCAATGCAAGGTACTTAAATTTCAGGGAAAAAATAAGAAGTAGGTGTTTGTCTGACCATCCTAACCACAATAAAATGATAATATTTTATAAGATTTTAGATATAAGTAGAGGACTCATTCCCATTTGATGCATATTTTTTGTAATTTTTTCCAAGTAAATAATTAATTATGAATTTTTATTACAATTTTTAAAATATAAAATTTGTATGTCCGACCACCTTAACTTGGTCAAAATTCATGAAATTCAATTTTATTTTTTTAATCCTATAGTATGTGAAGCATAGAATGTGACACATGTTTTGGATTCAAAAATGTGATACCGTTGAAAGCTATAGATGTTTTTCAATCAGCCTATCAATCAAGACTTTAGTTGTAATTTGAATAGAAAATGAATAATAATTAATTATTAAATTCAAAGTAAAGCACAATTTATATTGGTGGAAATCTGAGAATCTCCTTTAAAAACCCTTTTTGTTTCATCAATTTTGGGTAAAAAAATAGTCATCAGTCACAT
Source organism: Sequoia sempervirens (assembly GCA_007258455.2). Classification (NCBI taxonomy): domain Eukaryota; kingdom Viridiplantae; phylum Streptophyta; class Pinopsida; order Cupressales; family Cupressaceae; genus Sequoia; species Sequoia sempervirens. Next base: position 86,985 of record VDFB02252342.1, read on the forward strand.
ACCCATCATATTGCCACTTTTTGGCCCATCATGATCCTGCACATACCCATCTCCCTCCATCTTTCCTACTATCTCTCTATATTTTTCCCTCTCTACCTCTCTCTATATATCACTTCCTATATCTTTATATTTATCTCTCCATCTTCTCCTCTTTCATTACCTCCCTCTTTGTATCTCTATTTATATTTCTCCCTCTTCCTCTCTCCTTCCATCTCTTCCTCTATATATTTATCTCTCTCTCTCTCTATATATATATATATTTCTCTCTCTCACCCCTCTATCTTTTCCAAGTTATATATATCTCTATATATCTTGTATATCCCCACCTCTCTCTCTTTCTATCCCTATCTCTCCTTCTATCTCTCCCCCCTCTCTCTCCATCTCTCCCTATCACTCCCTCTTTCTATATCTCTCTACTTCTCTCTTATTTCTCTATGTCTCTCCCTCCCTCTCCATTCCTCTCTATCTATTTATATTTATTTACCTCCTTCTCTATCTCTCTCTGCATATATCTCTCTCTTACTCATTCAGACACACTCCTTGTCTCTCCCTCCTTATCTCTATCTCTATCTCTATCTCCATATTTATTCTTCCATCTATCCCTCTCTAATTATCTCTCTCTCTCTCTCTCTCTCTCCCCCTCTCAATATATTTATCTCTTCCATATCTATCTATCCCTCTATCCTCTCTCTCTTTATCTCTCCCTCTCCTCTCCATATCCCTCTCCTCCATCTCCATATCCATCTCTATCTTCCTCTCTATCTATATCTCCTTACCCCTCTGTCTCTCTGTCTCTCTGTCTCTCCCTATTACAAACATAACATGATCCTATTGGTAATGGAGCCTTATTATCTTCATGATTCAAAGGTTTTGTTTTTAGTTGTGTTCGGATCCTTGTAAGTGGATGCATATTTGATTTGAGGCTACCACCTCTCGATTTAGACCTTTGTTGCACAAACATCATTTTCTAAATGGCATACCAATTGACATCATGCATACTAAACAAATGTATACAAAAAATAGACCAAAATTTTCCCTAATTGACCTTCCACACATCTTCGATGTACCCAGTCCACACCAAGGCTCAATTGCTAGTTAGTTATCAAATGATCAATAAATACACAAATATTAATATTAATTAAAAAATGTATATATATATTTTTTGAAGTTATTTTATGCAATATTGAACAAATAATACTATAAATATTTATGTTTGATAGTACTTGTCGGTGTGAAAATATTCATTTTATATGTAGTTACTTTTTGGTTACCTAGTTAATGAGTTCTATTCACACTTCGCTATGTAAGCTTACTTGGGTATTTTTTTGGTTTTTTATCATGTGTATATGACACATGCTTCTACACTTGTCATTTACACATGTGGGTTAGTCACTTAACTCAACCATATTCTTTTTGTACCCTTTCCTTTATATGCAAGGACTTTTATATACATTTTATACACATATGCATGAGTGTTGAAATTATAGTTTTATTTTCTTTATCTCTCTTGTAGATGGTTATTTGGTTTTGTATGGGTCATTAGGCTTCTTTGAATCGCTGGGTGATCCAACATAATATATTATAGCTTTGAATCTACAAGCTACTTGTCTTTTTTGCAATATTTTTATTAACTACTTTCATACAATATGTTATGGAGCAAAATTGATCTCATTGTTGCATCTAGAAGGCCCAAAATGTATAAATTAGTAATAAACCCAATAGAGTTTTCTTATAGTATTATGTAAAGGTTTTTGGGATTCTCCATTGACAATATATGAAATTTTATACCATTTGTATGTAAAGGTTTTTGGGATTCTCCATTGACAATATATGAAATTTTATACCATCTGATAATTGCATTGTGACTATCTCAACTTGCATGTTAGTGCAATCCTTGTGTTAGCTTTGGTATGACTCAAAATATTTTATTATATTTTTATTTTTTAAATAAAAAATATTGTAAGGTACATACCTATGCAGGGATAGCATTAATTGTTAGCCTACATAGAGTTGGTGCCTACATTCATAGGGGGACAAGTGGTCACATAAGACTCAACCGTAAATCACTCCTAACTCCTCAAGGGATTAAAATATAACAAATTTCACCCATTTCATTCATTGGAGCCTATTGTTGGGAGTATCACACCTCTCTACCACTATCAGGGGTTTTCCTATGTAGCACTATATCCCATTTCCTAGCCTACTACCACTTTAATTGACACCAACAATTGCATTCTATAATGCCATCTTGGTGCCACTATAGCTCTGATTAGCTAGGTGATGTCATTCCCTAGCCACCTCAACAATACTAGGTTATTTTTTTAATGCTTAGAAAGGTATTTTTCAATGGGCCATAATTTTCACTTAACATCTTTTTTTTAACTTCTTATAGGTGTTGGAAAGCTCTTTCTAAGCACTACATAGTGGTGCAAGTCCTTTTTAAAATTTTATTTTTATGATTAAAATTATTTTTTGAAGCCTCAATTTACTTACTTTTTTGACATGACATAAATTTTTCCCACAATATCAAAATCAGACAAATTTATTTTTAAATTTATTAGGGAATTGCAAGGATTATATTTGTAATATCATAGATGTATTTTGGTAATCTTTTTTTTTTTTTTGTAAAATGATAGTGTTGTAAATGTTTGATTTAAGGTTTATCCTTGTAAAAAATGTATTTAGTGAACCTTGTAGTTTTATGGAGGGCTCTACTTTTAGCACTATTCTATTATGGGGGGGGGGGTTGTAAGGTATAATTTCATATTCTCTTTTATCTTGTTTGTGTAGTCATAATGGTTGAAACATAAATAATTGAACCTTTAATTCCACATAATTGACAATATATAAAATATAATAAATTTCAGGTCATGAGAATCCCTCCCACTTGAAGTTGACATCAAATAAGCAATTCAATCCCTCTTCCAAAATATATGAGTCTCCCTCTATAACAATGAAGAATTCAAGGGATAATTGCACTTTTGTGATGAATGGGATATGATGAGTCTCATTTTATGTCACAATCATTTTTGGACCTTTTATAATGCCATTCATATGCACTTTCATTGAAGTAACGTGTCATCATTGTATTTTATATTTTTAGGTGATCTTGCACATCATATTTTGCTATCACTTATACTCACACTACTTATAAAGTGTCATGGAGGTTTTTGTGAATGCCTTTTTATTTCCAATCACAAACTTATCTATACTCTAGCATATGTTTCTTGTTATTTGTACACCCTATTTTGGTTGTAAGTACATCATATTGGTCATTTTAATGTTGCTTCTTCCTCTTCATCACTATATTGATGAAAAAAATTTAGTGGATCTACCATGCCTCTTCCTTGCCACCATTGTGTGGGGTATCATATAGTTATGCTAATGATTCCTTCATTTTAGTGGAGTAATAGAATCACTTTTTACCTTCACCAGTTGGTTTCAAAGGTTTTGAGATAATTGGAGCCTATATTTTAATTTTCTAAATTGTTTCCTTGATGCAATTTATTGGTGTGAATCACTATTTGGGCATTGTTCAAGTAGTGTCACTGGAGTCACCCATATATAAGTTTTTCCTTCTTGATCTTGGTCCTCATCCTAATTTCTATTGGAGATTATTTGACTCCACTAGTATATCAATTATTTTTTGGTAGTTTTTGTAACTTCTTATGCTTTAGGGAGTTCTTCATGTTCTTAATATTTCAAAGATAATTTTTTTCCCATTGGGTTTTCTCCTTTTCTTTATTTGCGAGACTTTTATTGTATGCAGACACCTCATTAAACTTAGTTGCTAGGACCAATATTGAATTTATTTCCCTCTCTAAGTTTCACTTAAGGCGGGGGTGTTCACATGAAAATAGTCTTTTTACATTCAGTTACTTTTTAGCCTCCTAGTTAGTGAGCGCTATTCACAACTTGCTACTTAAGCTTAATAAGATATTTTTTCTTGATGTCATGTGTATATGAAAACTTTTTTCACACTTATCATTTACACATGTGAGGTTTTCATTTATCTCAATCAAATTCTTTCCTCACCCTTACCTTTATATAGAAGGGATTCTATGTTCATTTTAAACACATTTGTATGAGTATTGATATTGTATCTTGGAATAGGTTTATTGGCCTTTGGTTTTTCCTAACATGTTTTGCATCAAGGTCTGAATTAATGGTATGATGGGACAAATTAGGGTCAAATAATTTGAGGTCTTCATAGGTCTAGGTGATCACATCATCACAATAATACAAAATATTAATGAAGGTTTGTTGCTCAGATTCAAAGCATACCTTATCTAAATTTAATGACTTTCCTTCTACCATAACTATTTGCTTGTAGTCACCCTTTTTAGTAGCCAAATTTATCTTATTAATTTTCAATTGATCATTTGAGTTGAAAATTCCTTCTAGAGGGGTGAGACCCTTTGGAAATTTATTAGTATTAAACTACATGATTTGATCTCCATATTGCTCTTGCAGCCTAGGCTAATTTTTAGCAAAAAACTATGCTTCATTTTGTAAAAAAATTATAATTTGTTAGTCATTTTCAAATGATTTCCAATTTTCCTGGTTATCTAGGATAGGAGGCCTTACAATAATTTTTATATGTTTCTCTTTATTTTCTATAACATTTGTTGGTATGTGAAATTATGCTCCAACAAATACAAGCCTATTAGCATGTTGTGTTCTCTAGGTATGGTTTGGATGCAAAATGCTGCAAAACCTTGAATTAGATCCCATACCTTGTGTTTGTAGACTTTCAAAAAAAAATTCCTTGTGTTTTGATCTCTAACTTGATGGAAAACCAACTGATTATCACCAAAAGCTCACAAAACTTTGATTCCTCTTTTTTATACAAGTTGTAGACCTTGGATCAAAGCTTCATACTCAGCTATATTGTTGGTATAGTTGAATTGAAGCTTGAAGAAAAAGTAACTTTTCACTATTGAGAGATGCTGACATCACACCAACACCAACACCAACACCATTTCCATTTCCATTTCTTGAGCAATAATAAAAATCCATAGACCTTTAGTGTCTTCTTGAGGCTTCATGAGATTAGGGATATGAGAATTCTCCTTATGTATATAGTAGGCATCTAGTCCAGTTTCTTTTATCTCAAATACAAATCAAATTGGAATGTATTTCCTCATTCATTAATTAAACAATTAGGGACTCCTTATAAAGGGCTAGTAGTCTCATGAATAGTACCGTCTCCCTCTAGATCATGCAATATACAATTCATGTTGATGAATTGGGAATGTATGACTTGATGTAATCTTTTGAAATGGGCTTGGAATTTATGATTAATTTTGTACCATGCCTTTTACTAAATGGCATGTTAGACCAATCAAAAGAAAAGTATCCTCATATCTTGTTAATGAACTCCCTAGATATACATGCCAAATAAAGTAGGAAGGTTTATGACTGAGATATCTTGTAAAACTGAGCAACCTAGGCATGTATATAAGGTCAATTTCAAGTCCTTAATGTACCCTAATATTTTAAAATTAGAGTCATTCAATTGTACTACTCTCTTAGATATTGGACCATATCTATTTATGTACCTTACTACCCTTGCCGACAACTTGATTTGATTGTTATATATGATTTTATCTATTGTACCTTCATTTGTAGTTTCTTGGAATGTTTGGGAAGTTGAAATTCAACCAACCATGGAAGATGATCCATATTTCATTTACCTTCTTTTTTAGCTTGTATTATGGGCCACTAAATCAACACCTTTGTCTAATGTAGGAAAATGGTTCATTCCATAAAATTTTTCCTCATACAAATTCACTAATGTGGATTCATCTGATATTTGATCTTGCCTTCTAATGGTTTCTTGATCTTTTTAAAACTATTATCCTAAAGGTGTAGGTGCATTTTGAACCACTAAAGCTTAGCCAAAATCTTCACTTTGACATGAGTTTTGGTCATGGGATTGGTTACATGAGTAACAATAATCATGATCCTGAGCTAGGTTATTCTATACTAGAACAATAGAATTTGATGTACTTGCAATATCTAGATTAACAATGTTTAGAGGCCTAGCATAATTCTATTGATTTTCTCTTATATATTTCCCTACTAGGGATACTTGTTTGGTTGGTAAGATTGGTTAAAGGGCTGTTAAGGCTATTATTTTGGGCTTTCTACCTCTTTAAAGTCACCAACTCATTCCAAAAATTTTGTAGCAAGGTTTTTACTTCATGCATTTATTTTAAGGAGCACTCTATATAGTTGGTTGATTAGTTGTTGCTATAGATAGAGGTTCCAAGATAGGCTTTGTAGGTGGATTTTGTAAATAAAGGTATTGAGGCCTTGTGGCTATCTTCCCATCTTGCATTAAATATTTTTTCCCCTTATTTCAATATCACAGGCATTTGGAAAAGTTATCGATCTCATGGATTGTATCATAACATCAACATCACTATTTAGGGACCTTAGGTACTACAATAATGCATGATTATTTGAAGGCTTAACCAAGGTAGGGTTCCTGTTCTAGGTTTTTTGAAATAGGAAGTTAAAGTCTCTCATGAGTTCATGAGGAGCTCTCTTCATTATGGTCAAATATTCTATAAGTGATAGGCAATCACTTTTTTCATAAAATTGTCACTCTTTTCTTAAAATTGTTCACATATCCTTTCACCCAAACCCTAGTTGTGAATGTAATTGGGCTATAACCCTTTGTACCATTGTAACACTTTGGATTTCAAAGAAGGGGCTAAAATTCTAACAACCACACTATATTCTATACTATTATGGATAAAACATATATTGGAAACATCTTGTATATGCTCTATAGTGGTTGCCATTGTTTCTTTAGTGATAAAGGGTATATTTTTAATATGGATACTGGTATATGATCTATTTGAGCTAGAACAAGAGGACTCCCTCCATTAAAGGTGACAAAGAACTAGTTTCTTGTAGCATCCATAAGAATAGGATAAAATAATGTCCTATATTATTGGGAAGGAACACTAGCAACAAGTATCCATAGTTGAGGAAACCTACCAAAAGGATGTGTGGATTGGGATCTTGGAGAGGATGATAATAAACTTCTATTCTTCTAACTAGTAACAAAGAACTTATATTTCTTCTTTTTCTAGAATTAACTACTAGTAATTCAAGAATCTATAATTACCTCTTGAAGAAGATCTTGTTTGAATTCTTGGCATGAAAAGATCAATATGGCTTGAAGCCAAATATTGGATCCTCCACGTGCTTGTATGTGTTTCTAACAATTTCACTACTAAAATCAACACCAAATCTCTTTGTAGGATGAAATATATCTCATTGAACTATCCCCACTAGGCATGCCATAAAAAATTTTCACATGGATTTGCACCCTTGTTGAACTTGCTATTTAAGAATGCAATGACATAATGGGAATGACATCAAGGTGTGAGACCTTGTAGTTGAGATCGGATCTCCAAAGAAGGTTGGATCCAACTCAACATAGATGAAAATTGAATCCTAACTTATACAGAATTTAGGGAGAAGAAAAATACAAAAAATAAAAGATGGAATGCATTGATATTTAGTGGGTTTCTTCCTTTCGCACAACAAAAAAAGGAATCAATAAAATTTTCTAGAAGAATTCACATAGGTCTCTATTTTACCAATTCCTATAGATAGATATGGAGGTAAGGAATTCAACAGATGCTAAGAGTGAAGAAGAGATCCCCAGATAGTCTTTGCAAATAGGTTTTACACAACATACATATCCAAATAGCAATAAACATGCATTCAAACATAAAGGTAAGAATATTTACATAATATGTTAGAAATGAGAAAAGGTAAAAATAGAAAAAAATTATTAATTCGAAGGCATAGATCCAATTATAGTTATAAAATAATGAATAAATTTCAAGTTTATGATCTTAAAATAAAGAAGGAACCCATTTTAATTAATATCAAACATAATTAAATCCCCTTGAAGGAAGGCACACAAGCTGACAAAAGGTCATGATATAGAAATAAAACCTAACTGTGACCTGCTCCCATGATCTACAAGAATGCGTCATTTCAAATTTCATTTACATTACTGGGAGGCATGAAAGGACATTCTCTACATCTCTACCATACTTGAGAATTAATTATTCATGGGTTTGAGTGCAAGAATCAAAGGAACCACAAATGAAATCCAGTATAAAATATGACTTAGAGATGGTATTTTAATGAAAGGGGGCCCACAAGAAATAACTGAGGTATGGGTGTTTTATTTCACCTTGGATCTATCTCAAAATTTATTTAAAGCCTTTCTTGTTCACCATTTAATTGAATTTTGTGGTTGGAGATAATTATAGGTACATTATGTTGAACACCCAGAATACTGATAGGGGGGTGAATTAGTATTCCTTGAAATTCATTAACTTAAAAGTACATTCAAAGCATCTCATTAAACTTGAAAAAATGGAAATAAACAATTGAAGAATTCACCACAACAAACAACACAAGAACACCAAATTTATGTGGAAAACCCTTGGAAGGAAAAAACCACGGTGAGGATTAGCTCACAATATATCATAGTTAGTTACAACATATTACAGGAGGCTCACTTCCCAGAGGACTCTGTCTAGAAAATAGGATAACTCACTACCAAATGAAGATCACTTCTTCTAGAATTACAAAAGATATACAAAAGGATGGCTCACTGCTAGAATTTGAATTGCTTAAATGCATCTTCTATATGTTGAAGTTGCAATTCCAGTTAGGCTTAGTAAATTGACTGTACACACTTCATTCTTGACCACTATCACATTTTTCACTTCACACTCACACTCATCATCATCTACATAATCATACAATAAATGAATTGAATTTCTATATATGTATATATTCCACAAATAATCATATCATCAATTAGGTCGGCCTAATTAGATGAAGCGCATGACACCATAACTTGTCAGCTCAAAAATTCATCATACATACCTTGCAAAAGAAACCAAATGTGTTCTTCACCAATATAGGTCAACATGACCTATAGATGCTTTGATTCCAATTCATACTTAATTTAGTTTTGCACAACCTCAAAACCCTTAGGTCAGCACTACACAACAAAATTGGTGAAGCAACAACTAAATGAACCAACTGTTCATCCACAACTTGACATGCAGAGCACCAAACCACCTAAATTATAGAGTGCACAATCATATAACATATTCAAGAACTTCCTAAAATCCATAAAGCATAATGATCATCTGCGGTGGAATGCGAAGCATTCCAATGTGAACTTTGTACTTGTAACTATGTCTCTTCTTAACCTGATACTCTATTATCAATATCTTCTACTATGAAAGATATACAACCCTAAAAATTTGGATATAGATTCCTTCAATACGTGCCATTATCACCTCAAAACCGTATGACAAGATATTGCAGTGCAGAGCAATGCAGACCACAAAACTGATACTCTGTTACATCACTATCTTAGTCAAACACAACCAATTTCCCAAAAACACTTGGTCTGCTCTAGAATATATACATACTAATGTATCATCACTTCTACAATGGGTTTCCATCAATGAAAACACCATACATCATCATGCTCATGTTTCCAACAATCTCCTCCTTTGTCATTGATGGGAACACACTTTTTTGCTTCACTTCCCCTTTGAAATCAAGGGAAAAGGGTAGTAATTCTACTTCACTTCTTTTCTTCACTCCCCATTTTCTCATATATTTACATGAGAATAAATCCCCCTATCTATGTTACCCATCACCAAAAAGACAAAACTATACCGCAATACCATCTACTAACTCCACATATGTACATTGATATTAAAAAAATTGACTATATAGATAAAAAAATGTACACCTTAATTGGATGAGGGTAATACCCTAATACAATGCCTTTAATTTTGTAAGTTGTGCCTCACAATCCTTCTTGGAAACCTCCCAATCCTTCTTGGAAAAGGAAAGCATATAGATCTGGTCCTCAAACTATACATGGAGGTCTTCTCCATCTTCTAGAGATTAAGTCACTATTTTCTTTTGTTCAACCTTCTTCACATTGGTCAAAGATTCAGTTAAAGATGCAAGCCTTACACTTACCATATCTCGGAGCTAATTATACCGTATTATGATTTTCTCTTTTTTTCTCGTACAGTAAAAATAATTGACCATGTAGATTTTTAATTACCACTCTTGTTGCTCCATCCCCATCATTCATTGGATCATAAGCACTTGATGCCTAAGCAATTTGAGACTCAATTGATTCCATCTAATCCTTGATTCTCTTTGTAGACAATGACCACTTCAAATAGAATTGAAACAATTGTTTGGCTTCCTCCAAACACTTTTGAAATTCCTTCAAGTGGCCTTGCAACTTGGCATGAGAAATAACAAATTTATCTAAGGCATTAGCTAGCCTCTAATCATGTTCAACTTCCTTGATACTTCCTTCTCAGTCTTCTCTTCCAATCCTACAAAGTACTCCTTAAAAGAGTCTAACAACAATTTCAACTGTTGAGTACCTGAAAAAGAATTATCAATGGATACTCTGGGAAGGCCTTCTTGCAACACCCTTATTGCTTCATCAACTAACTTTGTTATCTTCTAGTGAGTTTGAAGTATATCCTTTCTTGTGGAGGCATGAAATACATCACCAAGATGCAACTTATGTGGAGGGGAAATATTTTCAAAGTCCATTTGACCTTGTTGCATGGGGATTTGTAGCAGTTATGCAAACACCAGTAGTTGGAACTATAGTTGCATGTATAGAAGGTCTTTCAATGAATCTCCAGAGGGTCTGAAGGATTCACAATCTATTTTAATGCTTTCTTTTTCTTGTGTATCACTCTTCTCCTTCTCACCACTACCTAAACACTCTTCTGCAATATTCTCAACATCCAGAGGAGGCATAGTTTGTTCCTTTTTAGCTTCAATATTTTCCAAGACTCCTTGCTCATCTTCTTTATTTTGCTCAACAATTATCTCCACATCCAAAGGGGTGTTATCTGTTAACATATCTTCTTGCTTATTATCATGCTTATGTTGCTCTATGAAAGGATCAATGATTTATGGGAGAGATGTATCTTGCTGCATTTGATCTTCATCACCTAAAGAATCTCCCAATTCTTTAAGAATATTTTTAACTATTTGCAATGTTTCTTTCCTTAGTTTCTCTATATCATCCTTATATTCTCTCATAAGAGTATTTTTTTTTTTGTCTTGAATTTCTGGGAACACAACTGAGACAACTTAGGTCTTTCCTCATGAGATAATGAGGAATCAATCTTCTCCAAGGGATTTTTTTTCATATTTTCAGTTTCTACAATTGCCTCTTGTCTCCTTGCGCTCAATACACCTTTAAGATCATCTGGAAACTGATCCTCTATCTTACCTAGGCTAGCATTAAATTTCACCATGTATTTGACATTGACCTCTTCAATTTTTTCCTTATTTGCATCATTGGATTCTAGGTACATTTCAGCTGTATCCTTCAAAATTCCAAACTTAGCTATAGCACTGAATAGTGCATCAAACTTCATAAGACTATACTCTCAAACTAGAGGGGTATCCTATTTATTCTTTCCCTTTTCTGTATTGGTCTCTTTCTGAGAGACTTTAGATTTCCTTTTTTGGACCGATTGATGCTCTTCCTCTTCCTCTTCTTCTTCATCTTCTTCTAAATACCTAACTCTTGTTGCTTTTTCTTTCTTTCTTCTTTTTGCAGCCTTTTGTTACTTAGTGAGGCCAGATGTATCTTTCTTCTTAGAACCACCTATAGAATTTCTTTTGGAAGGCTTTGTAACAATAGGTGGTGTAGAGATTGAGGTCTTGCTTGAACTTCTTGATTTCTATGGAGTATGCGAAGGAGTAGATGTACCTTTGGATTTCTTTGCAGGGTCCTCAAGGGTACCAAACCCCCTTTCCAAATCAGCCTTCATCTTTTCAACTTTTTCTTCAATGTCCTTTTCTAGGTTCTCTTTACTTTATTTCTCTTTATAAGTACCAAACCTTTCAATTGCTAGATCTTTAGGTTTTCTCAATACAATATCTACAAGACCAATGAATTCAAACTCATCTACCTCATAAGGTAGCTCTAGAACCCAAACAATTATGGGTTCAACTACTTCCATGTAGTAGTAATATCTGCTAACCATAAACGTCAATTTATTCTTATACTTTTCCACAACTTTACTTCGAATCCCTTCTCTCTCTTGCATCAAAGATTGAAAAGGTTTAAAGAATCCCCACAACATTGAATCACAAGACTCTTTACTAGGGAATCTCCTCAAATGATCTCTAATTTGAACAACTACAAGAACATTATCTAGCCATACAACATTCTTCACTCTGAGAAACTCATTGAGAAAGTAAAACATTAAGCAAATGATAAGAGTACCATATCAGAAAGGGTATTTTGAATCCTTTTTTTTCTGCAAATTTTCCATCAATTGTAATCTTAGGAGCTCATAAAGATCAAAATATTTTCCTTCTTTCACCATCTGATAAGCCATGTGTATTATGGTGGAAATGCCATAATTCTCTTTGTTTAAGAAAAATATCTTGTAACCAATCATCATTGTGACATATTTGATCATTGGATCTTCTATGTTGTTCACTGTTAGGGCACACTTGTCAAGCTTGGCTCTAATAAGCTTCATTACTACTTCATTCTTTACTGCCTTTAATACCAAGATAGGTCTTGTGGAGCACAAATCAATAACAACCCTAATTTCTTCTTTGGTTATCATATGAAACATGTCCAACCACATGAATTTATCATGAATTCTACTCAGAACATACTTCACCAAATCATTATCATAACAGAAACTAGGAAATTTTTTCCACATCCAATTTTTTCTCCATCAAACTACCATACTTTGGTTTCAACTCAAAACCATTTCTAGTTAGAAAAATTTCCCTAAACTTTGCCAGTTTCAAGTGATCATATTCATCCAACTTTGAATGAATATAAATTCACACATCTTCTGTGTGCAACATGCTTGAAGAAACCCTAGAGAGTGCCCCTTCTTTATCCATTTCCATTGAATTTGATGGATGCTTCTTAAACTTAGGTCTCGACCTCTCAAGAACATCAATAACTTGTGGAGTAAACATTTTGAACTTTTCTTGAGCTAGGGTTTGCAGGAAATTGTAAATACCTTATGAAATTCACCGATAGGGTTTTGTTCAACACTTCAAAATCTCTTTAGCTCTCATTTACACTTCTCTCCTCTTCAAATGATTGAACAAAAATGCCTTTTATAATGTGCTAAATTAAAGATAATCACCTTTCTATGACCTAAAGTATGTATTAATTGCAACACAAAAAGTTAGGTCAAAAGTTTTTAAGCCTTCCTTGTATCATCATAAGCACTTCCAAATATTCTTCAAATCTCTGGATTAAGAGATTCCTCACCGAATATTTTACCAATGGATCAATAAAACCAACTTATACATGCACTAGTATGTTGAAGACATCAACATCACATATTTGATAGATGGTTTAGAAAGTTTTCTATTAAAATTCCCCCTGAGCCAATGATTTCTATCTAGTTTCCAAAGAAACCATCAACACCAAAATTTATCACATACTCATTCTTCACATCATTTTCTTCCTTTTTCTTCTAGATCTTGTCCATCTCCTTCTTTACCTCAACCAGATCAATCTTCTTTTGTGGAGTAGAAGGTTTCACCTTCTTTCCTTTGCAAAACTTAGCCATGTTTCTTGGTTTATTACATTTATAGCATATGACACTTTGCGGAGGAAACTTACTTCTTGCCATTTTATATTTGCATTCAGAAACCTTATGACCAAACCCATTACATGTGTAACAATTACCAAGGAATGATTGAGGCATTGTACCATTATTGTAAACTTTCATCATCTGTCTTCTACATTCACTAGCCTTATGACCAAATCTATTGCATGCTTTATATTGACCGAAAAATGATTAGAATTTCTGATTCATCCCGCTTCTATATTCTACAGACCTATGTCCAAATTTATTGCAATAATAACATTAACCTTTTAAAAATGTGTACCTTTGTGCATTTGGTTATCTGATAGGAGGTCTCTTGAAATCTTTCTTCTAGTTCTAGATATGTTTGACATTCATCTTCTTATCTCAAGTCTTCCTTTGTTCATTATTCTTCTTTTCAACATTTTTTGGAGTTTTATTTTCCTTTGGTATTTCTCCTTCTTTGTCTTTTGAATCCTTTTGAACAGCAAACATATCATCAAGAAAGGTGGAGCTATTCTTGAATTTTTCCTCTTTACTCTTTTCTTTTTCTAGAATCTCTTCTTCAAGTTTTGAGCATTTCGTAGAATTTTCTTTTAATTTGGCATTCAAGCAGTCTTCAACTCTTTTTCCTTCTTCAACTTGTACTTTCAGATTAGTGATTGTCTCATTTGATTGTTTGAGTTTCTCATTTGTTTCCTTGAGTTTCTCTTTAACTTTCTTGACTTGATTCCTTAGCTTCTTGATACACTCATCTACTTCCTTAAGAGTTTCTTTCAAATCTCTATACTCACATTCTACTTTATCCAAGTCATCAAGAGTAGATTTAAGTTCTCCTTCCATATCAACTTCATAGTCTTCTTCAATAAAACCTTCCATCATAATTGCTTTCGAAGGGATAGGATACCTCCTAGTTGCCATGTGTTCAACCTCCAAGATCTACCTCAACAGTTAAGCCAATTGAAGGAACCTTGCTTTGATACCAATTGTTGAACACCTAGAATACTAAGAGGGGGAAATGAATCAGTATTCCTGAAATTCATTAACTTAAAAGTGCACTCAAAGAATCTCATTAAACTTGAAGAAATGAAAATAAAAAAATGAAGCATGCACCACAACAAACAACACAAGAACACCAGATTTATGTGGAAAACCCTTGGAAGGGAAAAACCATGGTGAGGATTAGCTCACAATATATCATAACCGGTACCGACATATTATAGGAGGATCACTACCTGAAGGGTTCACTACCTAGAGGACTCACTGTCCAGAAAATAGGAGCTCATTTCCTAAGGAAGATCATTTCTTCTAGAATTAAAAAAGATATACAAAAGGATGGATCACTACCAAAATTTGAACCACTTACAATGCATCTACTATATGTTGAAGATATAGTTCTAGCTAGGCTTAGTAAACTAACTTTACACACTTCATTCTTCACCACTATCACATTTCACACTTTACATTCATGCTCATCATCATCTACATCATCATACCATCAATGAGTTGAACTTCTATATATATGTATATATTCCAAAAATAATGATATCATCAATTAGGTCAACGTAATTAGATGAAACATGTGACACCATAACCTATCAGCTCAAAAATTCATCATACATACCTTATTGAAGAAACCAAAATGTGTTCTTCACCAAGATAGGTCAACATGACCTATAGATACTAATATGACTCTACTTCATACTTAATTTAGTTTTGCATGACCTCAAAACCCTTAGGTCAGCACCACACAACAAAAATGGTGAAGCAACAACCGAATGAACCAACTGTTAATCCACAACTTGACACATGGACCACCAAACTACTTGAAACTCAGAAAATCATCTAACAACTTCAATCACTTCCTGAAATATGCAAAGCATAATGATCATCTACGGTGGAATGTAGAGTATTCCAATATAAACTCTGCACCTATAACTATGCCTTTGCTTAGCCCGATACTCTGTCATCAATATATTTTGCTGCAAAAGACATGCAACCTTGAAAATTTGGATATATAATCATTCAATATGTGTCATTATCACCTCAAAACCACATGACAAGATATTGTTTAACACTTGAAATACTGAGAGGGGGGTGAATCGGTATTCTATTAAACCGTCTAATTATTAACCATCCAATTTCCAAAGCATACTTAACAATTATAAGGAATGAAATCATGAACAACCCATAGCACTAACAACACATGAACACCATAATTTTAATGTGGAAAAACCACGAAGGGAAAAACCACAGTGTGGATTATCTCACAATATGTTATAACTATTTATAAGATATTACAAAAAGGCTCACTGCCAGGTGGACTCGCTGTTTAAGTGAACTCACTATTCACAGAGAAAAGAAAGATAGAAAGAAGTGGCTTCACAACCAAGATTTGAACTGAGGAAATGCATCTAACATGTGCTCAATTTAGCTTCTTTGAATCTCATAACACAAACTTCAATACACTCTAATCAACTCATATTACAAGTCTCTGCTCAGCTCTATATTTGTACACCTTTTCTCAACACTCACAACCTATTCACACAATTTTACAAAATTTTAGATCACAACTTACATTTGGATAATGTATGTATCAAATTATTCACCTCATAAACTCAAATCAACCTTGTATATATACCAAACTCCATCACAAATATCAATTAGTCCAGTCTAATTAGATGTAGCCTCAAATCATACAAAACGTGCCTAGTCGGCACCCAATTCAAATCACAGTGTCTTTGCACCAAAACATATGCAATATAGATCGACATGGACCTATAATAACTCTATCTTCCATTTCCATCACATATTTAATCTCCATAACTCTTTACATGCATTAAGTTGGCCAATCATAGAACCCAAAAGCAAAGTACTCCAACTGATCATCACCATAGAATAAGTGGATCAAAAAATGTCACACCAATATGAAAATATAATGTACTGAAACTTGTTAGAATTCTCCCAAAACTACAAATTCTAACTCAAATCTGTGGGGGAGTGCAGACCATTTAGGTCATAACCAATACATAGAAAACTGTGTAAACCATATATGTAGATCTTTTGTTACAACTTTTGAACCACTTATCCAAAGCAACTAAAATTCTGAAATAAGATGCTAGTGATATCCATGAGAAACGTATTAGAATCGAAGAAGTAGATCTGAAAGGGTGAACATATGCAAACCAAATTATCAGAGGGAATTGTGCACTGAAACTGCAAGTGTAGACACTTAGGAAAAACCCTTTTTCACAATAAACATCCTTCATACTATTTTGGAATCCATCATGTAGTGTTGACATTAATGAAAAATCATTAATGACAACCTTCTTCATTCTTTCAACAATCTCCCCCTTTTTCATTGATGGTAACATGTGCCAAAACAAAACATCTTTCCACAAATGTCTCTCCACAAGTATCTCTCCCCCTTTGACATCAAGGGAAACGACTGCTTCCCTCAAACATATATGCAAATTGAACTAGCTCCCCCTTAGGAAGCTAACCAAAAACTTCTAATACATTTGCATATGTACAAAAGAATCTGAAAACATGAAAAATTAAAAAAAAATATAGAAATAGAAGTGGTCAACTCAAAGATGTTGACCCCTAAAGCTTTTGAAGAATAAATTTCCAAGCATATTTTCCTTCTTCCTAGCTCTTCTTCACTACTACAAGCATTTTGTGTAGAGAATGAAGCTCTATCAATGTTTCCTCTCCTTTTATAGTACTAAGAGTAAGATTTAACTTTGAGATTTTTTCAATACTGGAAAGGGCACTTGAGATAGGTATATGCTTTGTTTTTACCAAGTCCTTTAACTTCCCAAGTTGCTTGATAATCTCTTTCTTTTGGATCTACAAAGTGAAGAATCTAAAAGATGCAAATACTGTACACTCATAAGGTTTTCCTGCTAACATGTCAAATGAAAAAAATGACTTTATAAAACCCTAATTCTAGAAGCTTCCAAAAATCTTGTTATAAGCAACTGGGATGTAAGTTGTAGTGTGTGTGATTTGCGAGATTGTAATATGTTTTGCACTAGATAATAAAATCATTGGGTGGTTGAGTTTCCATGGATGAAGCCCATATTGGGTGAACCACGCTAAAATTCTATGTTGATCTCTTTTGTGTTATTCTTCATTGTTATTTCTAGGTTATTTAATCTGCATATAATTGTTAATGTTGATTGCTCCAATCTTCTTGAATCCTAACAAGGGAATGGTAGAAGTAGTTCTTTTAGATCTTCTAGGTCTAGTGGTCCCACTTCCTATGCTCATTTATCCCTCTGCTTTTTCTCTTAACACTTGTATTTGTTCATTTGTGAGTCCTCTATCCTTGAGATGTTCATGTACCATTTTTGTCACCTTCCTTTTTATTTTAGGCTCTTTTAGCTCCATATGCACTTTCAAGGATTTCTCCTCATATGTGCCATGTCTTTCTTGAGTAGGGTCCTTAGGACTATTCAATAATATACTAACATAATCATCTACTTCATTTTCATTGATCTCATATCCAAGTGGTTGAATCCATACAGTTCTAGGTTCCATAGCTTCAATAATACATTCATCAATTTTGACCAAAAATGTCATATCATCTCAATATTTTTCTATCATAGACTTAGGAATCCTCTCCATTCATGCATTCTCTTCTGAAATACTGCAAAGCAAGCAGTAAGTACCTCATCTTGAGCTTTCATATCACCAATGTTGTGTAGATGTTCAAAAATTTGATAGTATATAGGTCTTTTTTTACTCCATATAACATTGATTCTTCTTGGAAGCTCCCTCAGAAAATAGAACACACAAACTACCAAAAAACCAAGTTCGAGGGGGTATTTCTTTTCTTTAGTTTTCTTCAATTTGTCAAAAATTTGTTGAATCAACTCACATAAATCATAGTACTTTCTCTTTTCCACCATTTCATGGGCAACATGAATTGCCATTAAAGACACAAATTTCTCTTTGTTGGTGTAGTATATCTTAAATCCTATGACCATAGTTGCATAACTTACTACATGATTTCATATAGTGTTCACGGTGAGATCCCTTTGATCAAATGTGGCTCCAATCAATTCCATCACATCCTTGTTCTTTATATATTTCAAAATAGGTACAGGTACGGTGTCACAAAGTCCAGTAATCTCCCTTATGACTTCCTTAGATATCAAACGAAGCATGTCAGTCCATAGGAATTTTTCATGCACTCTACTTAATGCCATTCTCACATACTTAAGTTCGTCGTCATAGGTGAAGCATGGAAACCACTGCCAGGCATCCAGTTTCTTCTTCACTAGGTCTTCATACTCAGGTTTGATGTTGAAATCATCTCCAATCAGTTGGTTTGTCCACAGGTTTGTAAGTTTTGTATGGTTATACTCTTCAAATTTCCTATGGATACATATGCCCTAATATCCTTTGTAGGAAAACCCCTGTATGGAATACTTGAAAAAGCTCTGAGTGGGTCATTTTAAAACAATTTCATGGGGTATTTCTTGAATTTTTACTAGGACTTCTCAATCACATTTACTACTGTAGGTGTTTCCATAGATGTATTGAATTCAAATGCTTCAAAAAATAAATTCTATCTCAATTTTGGACAACGGTAAATACCTTTTTCTTGCTCAATAGGAATTAGGGTTTGGATGTTTGCCTTCGAACTCTTGAATTCACTCTACTTGATTCAAATGCATAAAATTAAATGAAATCAACAAAGGATAGGTATATAATCCTCTCGATTCTACCCTAATTTGTATTTAATGCACCAATCAATAAAGCTAGTAAAAACCTTCTCTATACAATGGAAAACCCTAAATCACTCTGCAAATCTTTGAAATTGCATATTTTCTTTCAGAGTCTTCTCCAAAAGATCCATAATAACTATCTCCATCTCATATCTTCGTGCCAAGCCATGACACTTCATATCAGCAAGGGGTTATGTAATTTTCTGTTATTGCTCCCACTACGCTAATTCCTAGGTTCAATTCCCAGAGGAATTATCTGCACTGAAGGGTGGTATATATTCATATTTAGTCTTTGATTCTTCCTTGTTCTCAAACTCCTCTTTATTTCTCCAAATATTTTCCATTTCCTTCTTTACTTCAATCGAATCAATCTTTTTAACTGGTTCATTTCTCTTTACTAGATTATCCTTCCTTGAATTTATGCTTCTATAGAATTTAGCGATATGTCTAGGTCTATTGCAATTGTTGCTTATGAAATTTCTCTGAGCATTATTCCTTTCATTCATTTTAAATCTGGATTGATTAGCCTTGTTTCCAAACCCATAGCATGCATAGCAGTAACCATTAAAAGATTGAATCATTCTACCACTATTATATGTTTTCGTCATTTGACTTCTGCATTCATTTGCTTTATGCCCAAACTTCTTCCATGTAAAGCATTGACCAGTAAAGGATGGAAAATTATGATTCATTTTGCTTCTACATTCCATTTCTCTATATCCAAATTTATTGCAAAAATAACAAATACCATTGAAAGATGGGTACCTTTGAGCATTTGGTTGTCTGATAGGGGGTCTTCTAGCATTGTTTCTTTGATTCCAAAAATTTCCATTGTCCTTCTTATCTTTATTTTTCTCTGGTTCACTGATCTTCTTTGCATTAGGTGTTTGATTTGCTTTGGAGCTTTCTCATTTTTCAAGTCCCAAACCACCTTTTTCTTTGGATGCTTTCTGACCTACAATTAACTCATCAAGCATTATAGAACTTGTCTAGAATTTTCCCTCATGAATTCTTGCTTTCTCTAGATCTGATCTCATATTTACCACTTCTTGTTCAAGCCTTGTGCATTCATTAGTCTTTCTTTTTACCATTGCATTTAAACATTCCTCAATTATCTTCTTTTCTTCCACTTACACTTTTGGTCTGGTGATGTTCTCATTTTCTTGTTTCAATTTTTCATTGACCACCTTATGTCTTTCTCTGAACTTCTTGATTTTCTCTCTCAATTTTTTGACGTAATCATTTTCTTCTTTAATATTTTCCTTCAGATATCTATTTTCAACTTCAATTTTTTCAAGGTATTCAAGAGAAACTTTGAGTTCTCCATCTTTATCAAAAATGCAATCTTCTTCTGTGTATCTAATAGTAGGAATCACTTCCGAAGAAATAGGAAACTTTCTATCAGCCATGTGTTCAATTTCCAAGATCTTCCCAAAGAAGTCAAGATTCTTCCAAGGAAGCAAGCTCTAATACCAATTATTAAACACTTAGAATATTGAGAGTGGGGGGGGGGGGGTTGAATCAATATTCTATTAAACCATCCAATTTCCATAGAATACTTAACAATTATAAGGAATGAAAGCATGAACAACCCATAACACAAACAAACATGAACATGAGAATTTTTACATGGAAAAACCAATAAGGGAAAAACCACGATGAGGATTAACTCACAATATTTTATAACTGGTTATAAAATGTTATAGAAAGGCTCATTGCTAGGTGGACTCATTGTTCACAGAGAAAAGAAAGATAGAAAGAGATAGCTTCACAACCAAGATTTGAACTAAGAGAAGTGCATCTAACATATGCTAGATTCATTTCTTTTGAATCTCATAACACAAACTTCAATACACTCTAATCAACTCAGATTACAAGTCTCTGCTCTACTTTGTATTCACACACGTTTTCTCAACACTCACAACTTATTCACATAGTTATACAAAATTTTGCATCACAACTTGTATTTGGATCATGTACGCACCAAATACTTGACCTCATAAACTCAAATCAACCTTTTTATATATACCAAAATCCATCACAAACATCAATTATGTCAACCTAATTAGATGTAGCTTCAAATCATAGAAAACGTCCCTAGTTTGCACCCAATTCAAATAAAAGTATCTTCACACCCAAAAATGTGCAATATAGGTCAAAATGAACCTATAATAACCCCCTCTTCTATTCACATCACATATTTAATCTCCATAACTCTTTACATACATTAAGTCTTCCAAGCATAGAACCCAAAAGCAAAGTACTCCAATTGATCATCACCATTGAATATGTGGATCACAAAATGTCACACCAATTGGAAAATATAATGTATTGAAACCTATTTGAATTCTCCCAAAACTACAAAGTCTAACTCAAATCTACGGAGGAGTGCAAACCAATTAGGTCATAACCAATACACAAAAAACTATGTAAACCATATATGTTGATCTTCTATTACTTGCAACTTTTGAACCACTTATCCAAAGCAACTGAAATTATGAAATAAGATACTAGTGATATCCATGAGAAACATATTAAAACTGTAGAAGTAGATCTGAAAGGGAAAACAAATGTGAACCAAATAATTAGAGGGCACTGTGCACTGAAACTACCAATGTAGACACTTAACAAAAACCCTTTTGCACAATAAACATTCTTCATACTATTTTGACATGATCCATCATGCAGTGTTGACATCAATGAAAAATCATTAATGACAACCTTCTTCATTCTTTCAACAGATATTGCAATGTGGATGAATGCAAAACACAAAGCTGATGCTTTGTTACATCACTATCTATGTCAAACACTTAGCCAATTTATGAAAAACACTTGGTATTCTTCAGACTATATACATATTGATGTACCATCACTTATATAATGGGTTTCTATCAATGACAACACCATACATCATCATGCTCATGTTTCCAACACATTAATGGTGTTACATAGGGTTAGGTGGAAGAAAACATGTGTTTTGGAGTGGCCCTTTTACTATCAATGGATTATTGGGCCATTGCTTACCTGTTTAACCATTGAACTTGGGAAAATAATATTAAATCATCCATTTACCTAAAATACCTTTATCGATCTTGCCTCAATTGGACCATTGGGACATCATGCTTCTTTCAAACTATTTTCCATGGGAAGGGGAATGATAAAATTTGAAATTTTGATGGGATGATGATTTTAGTGTTTGATTAGAGGAAGGGTAGACCTTCAAGGTGTTGGGAATGGAAGGTGGTATAGGGGAACCAAGTTCATCTTTTGCAAGTTTGATCAAATAAGGTCTTTGATAAGTTGGTATTAGGGTTTTTTGAGTCTTTTGGGTTCAATAAGGTCATAATAGACCATTGGAATTGTGAATTGATTTTCTAGGAGTTCAGTTTGTAAAAATTGCTAATCTTGTAAAAAGTTGTCATATTGAAAAGTTGTAAAAAGTGCAAAAAATGAAAGGTTAGGGAAGATCAATGGTAATGTAAGTTGAAAGTCAGTTTGAGGGGGTTTGGTTAGTTGATTATGGTTGTGTAAGGCTTAAGTATAGTGTGTGTGGGTCAAATTTTGGTTCTGGAGTTTGTATTGAAGTTGAAAACCATAAAATAAACTCTGTTTTCTCAGAAATTACTGGTAAATTGCTGTTGTAGGCCATAGTATGGCACCATACCATATATTTTTGATCTAATTTGTAGTTGATAGATATATGAAGTAACAAGATATTGATTTTGGTTTGATTCAATTCCATTTAGATTTAAGGATTCTACAAGCAATTTTCTGTTAATAGGTTAAGAACCCTGTTTTAAGGGTTTGAAGGTGTATAAAATGGATTAATCACCCATTCCATCTATATATTAGCTTAAGACTTGGTGGAATGGGTGCCTTAGGTTAGTTATAGATGTTAATGGAGGTTTTGAGAGCAGGAATGGTGTTTGAGAAGTTTTTGATGCTACCCTAGAGGTATTTTCATGGATTTTGGCTTAATTTGAATGGCTAGAGGCTAGGGTTTGTATAAATGCCTTTGGAATTGGTCAAGTAATGGTGGAATAAGCTTGTTCAGGGCATATGGGATGTGTTTGAAGCCCTGGTTTGCAGAGTGAAGGCTTGGGGGTTGTAGTTTCATTAAACCCTCCATGTTTCAAGCATATGAAGGCCTAAAACAAGGGTTTAGTGCTTTGGTTCATTAGTGAAGGTTTCAGTGACTAAAATTTGTTGATTCAAGGTATCTGGGGTCTGGTTAAGGTTTGAGAACAAAGTTTTTTGATTGAGAAGGTGTTTTGTAGGTAGATGCTTTGTAAAAGTGGCCTAATTGGCCTAGGAGGGCAACAT
This sequence comes from Sequoia sempervirens, assembly GCA_007258455.2. Taxonomy (NCBI): domain Eukaryota; kingdom Viridiplantae; phylum Streptophyta; class Pinopsida; order Cupressales; family Cupressaceae; genus Sequoia; species Sequoia sempervirens. The sequence goes on from VDFB02252342.1 coordinate 110,737, forward strand.
AGCAACATCAGTTTGAGGAATATGTTCCAAAATAACCTGATGAAATTTTGAAGTATGTTTAAGAATGCAATAGTGGGTGTCTAGAATGATAAATGGTTTGTGGTCTTGCAAATTATTTTGTAGGATATGTTCAATACACTAGGTTTGCAGACCTATAAGGGAAAAATGAGAGTTTGTATGAGGAATCACCCTAGTTAGGGTTTTGGTGATTGAAGGATTATTGAAAATAGTTGGGATTGTGTTTTTTTGGAGTTTTCCTCCCTTATTTGCATTAGAAAGGAAGGTATTAAGGGATGAGAAGTTGCAAAAGTCCAAAAGTTAGAAGAATTTGGAGTGGGTTGTGAAAAATATCAGAGAATCATAACTTTAGGGAAGGAAAGACTAATATGATGAGATTGAAAGAGATGAAGGGATGAAGAAGTCCAAAAAAATAAAAGATAAATAAATTTTAAGAATTGAGGAAAGAAGGGATGGTAGGATAGTGAGGAAAATCCTAAAACTATAAAATATCAAAATACTTGGGAAAATTTCAAGGACTTCGATAGATTTTTAGAATATTAGGGGTGCATGGAAAGAGGAACTAGAAAATGAGATGGCAAAATTTTTGACTTTGATAAGATACATAAAGAAATTGGTGGAGTATCATATTTTTAGGGATGGATGGAAGGAGATTTTAGAATAGGGAAATGCTAAAAGTATGATAGAATTAGAAGAATTTGGAGTTGACTAGGAAACTTTTAGGGAATCAAACCTTCAAGGAAGCATGACTAGAGGGACAAGTCCAATAGGGTTAGATAGATGCATGGATAATTTCAATAGGCCAATGGATAAACGACTAAGGCTTTTTAGAAGAATTTGAGCTTTAAGGATCGGGGAAGCTAAGGAAGGGTAGGAAGGAAAGAGAAAGAATGATAGTACAAAAAGCCAATAAACTTAAAAATTAGGAAAATTTTAGGTTTCAAACTTCAAGGATCAAAGGTGTCAAATGAAGGGTACACATGCAAGGAAAACCTCGATAGCTTGAAGGACCAATAAAATTGAAACTTAACAACTTTTACAATACTTTAAGGCTAGGCTTCAAGAATGATAAGAGGGGCATGCAAAGATGGATACCATAAAATATATGAAACTCCAAAATACACAATACTTAACCAATATTATGAGGATTAAAGTGGAGAGTAAAGATTGGTAAGGAAAGTATGTAGGCATGAGCAATTTCAAAACTTTGATATCCCAAAAAACTCAAAACTTAGTAAATTTTTTTATTATTCAAATTGGGTAATTAACTAATGCATGAAAGGTGAATATAATGCAACAAAAAAAGGCACCATTTTAAGAACAAGGTTCATTTGGAATATCTCATATTGATTATAATCAATAGGAAAATAATGGGGGCATGAAATGCACCTGGAAGAACACTAAGGAATGGACACTAAAGCAAGCACAAAACATAGAATGAAATTGTAAGGGTGCACACTTTTCAATGTTACACATTTTTTATTTTATTTATCTCTCTTGAAGAAGGTTATTTGGTTTTGTAGGGATCTGACAAATATTTTGAGTCTCTTGGTGACTCCAACAATACCTTTAGGTGTTGTTACTTTTGATCGAGAATTCCATAGTGTATGATAATTTAAGAGATTTTTAATGATTTTATAAGAAAGAGGTAAATTTGAAGATATTTTAATTTATTAATATTCATGATGATTTACAAAGATCCTCATTATTGTGATAGTAAGTATTAACTCTAAAAATGACTAATTTCTAATTTTCATTTAAAGACATCTATCTTCCATTAACACTATAACTTTTAAGACATCATGTAATATGCCACATTAAAACACATTTTTATTAGAAGTGAAAGAAATCATATACCTATCTTTATTCTATTATACATATTGCTAGATGCATTGAATCAATTACTAAACATATTTACATTTTTAATATTTGTTTATCATTAATATTTTTTTATACAACTATAATTTATTGTGTACAATATAAATATTAGATACACAAATATTGACCAAAATTCAAATAAATAACAAAACATGTATTATAACAACATGAAAATATATGAATATCATGGCCACACCTTATGGATGATCATGCTAAGAAATAATATTATAGTTTTTTTTTATAGGTAAATTTGTCATAGGGGGCCACATTTGTCTATATTGATATCAAAAATAAAATTATAGTTTTGAATGACTACTCTTGTGGATGGCCTATTAGCAAACACCTCATAAGGTGACATAGAATGATAATATTCTATAATTATGGGATTAATAGAAAACACATTACATTTATTTCATATTCTAGCATTCTTCATACCTCTTCCTTTGTATCAATTTCTTGACCAAAATCTAAGGCAAAACTTATAGCCTTGAATGTAAGAGACTAGTCCATCTCTTGCATTAGAGCTACTCTAGATGAAACCTTGATGAATTTGATTCACATTATCACATTTTTTTTCTCTATGCTTCATCCTACCCCACTGCCACGATAACAAATATGAACCAAGGGCCAATATATGATAGATTGGTAATGAAATCATGGACCTTGTCACCAAGGTGAAAACCAAGACCAACCATGACATTACTCAAAATGGTCTTCAAAACTCTTATCCACCTTGAATTTATTAGATATTTGGATACATTTTGAATGAAATATTTCAATTCCCTCACCTTGAGAAAGATCGCTATAAAAATTGAAGAAACATCAATGTTAACTTTGTAGCCATAAGATGTGGAGATGAAAATATCACCCAAAGTAACTTTTATCACATGAAGAATGATGACCACCTTGTTCTTGAAGATTTTTTTAACCTAAAATATGTAATTTATTTTAGAAAAGTGTTTTCACTTTTCTTTATTGTTAATCATATGGTAGTATCTATTACAAATATCACTAACACTATGATAATAGGGAGGGAGTGATGTATTTTTGTAGACCTTGGAGGTAGCTTCTTGATGATTGTATATGAAACATATTTCAATACTTTTCATTTACACATGTGGGGTATTCACTTATCTCAACTACATTATGTCCTCACCCTTGCCTTTATATACAAGATCTTCTATACACATTTTATATACATTTATATGAGTATTGACATTATAAATTTATTTATTTTATCTCTCTTATAGAAGGTTATTTGGATTTTCATGGATCCTTAAGCTTCTATTAATCTCTCGTTGACTCCAACATGGTGTCAAAGATATGAATCTACAAGCCCCTTCTCTTGTTTAGGAATTTTTATCAAATAATTTTATATAGTGTATGATGAAGCAAAATCAATCTTATTGTTACATTTAGAAGGCCCAAGATTATATGGATTGACAATAAATTCAATAGGGTTGGATCAAAATGCTTTGATTTTTTTGGGTTCTCCATTCACATTTTTATAAAATTATCTACCATTTGTATGGACCCATAGATTGTCATACCATCTAACTATGTTTGGATTGTCTCAATTTGTGTGTTGGTGAAAGCCTTAAACCAAATATAGTATGAATTGGAATTTAGTTTATTATATTTTTTATTTTTTGAATTTATGTTGTTATAGGGTTGATATTAGTTGTTGGCCTACATATGAATGAAAAATACATAGGGGATTGAGTAGGTAGTCATGAGGGACTCAACCATCAGTCACACCTACCTCCTTAGTGGCTTAAATGTAGTAAATGTCACCTATTTCCTTTGTCAAAGCTAGCTACTATGAGTAATACAACTCTCTACCACTACCAAGATTTCATGGAGTTATTCATGTTCATAATCTTTTAGGGATAAATTTTGATGAGGTTTATTTATTCTTCTCTCATTCTCTCTTTTAGGGAGGAGTTTTTTACCACAAGGTTTCTCTTTTTCTCCATTTGGGAGATAATTTTATTGTACATGGGTACCTCATCAAGCTTAGTTCCAAGACCAATATTGAGCAACCTTTCTCTCTATAAGTTACACTTAAGGGTGTTGGTGTGAAAAGAGCCTTTTTATTTCTAGTTGCTTTTTAGCAATCTAGTTTGTGAATTTTATTCATACCTTGCTACATAAGATTACTTAGAGTCTTTTTCTTTTTGTCTCATTTCACATGTATATGAAACCTATTTCTACACTTATTATTTATAATTACATGGGGTAGTCACTTTCCTCAACCACCTTATTTCCTCACCCTCTCATTTATATACAATGATCTATATTTAGTTTACATATATTTGTATGAGTATTGATAATGATATATTTATTTTCTTTATCTCTCTTGTAGAAGGTTATTTATATTTGTAGTGATCCTTCAACTCTTGCGAGTCTCTTGGAAACTCCAATAGTACCTTTACTTGTGTTGTTCCCAGCTTTCAAGAATTCCATAGGGTGTGATAATTTAAGAGATTTTCAATGATATTAGAAGAAAGAAGAAACTTTAAAAATATTTTAATTTATTAATGTTCATGATGATTTCTGAAGATACATATCAGTCACAAAATACATATTAACTATATAATTTTCATTTTAAGACATATATCTTCCAATAACAAAAGAATTGTTTAAGTTATATAATGCAATACACTACATTAATATACATTTTTTAGAAATTAAAATAAATCATAGATTTGACTTATTTTATATTATGTACATTTCTAGATGCATTGAATCACATATTGAACACATTTAAATTTATAATGCTTGTTTATCATAAAAATAATTTCTTATACAATTACAATATGTTGTGTACAATACAAATACTAGATACATAAATAATTACCAAGACATTCAAATAAATAACAAAACATGTATTATATCAACATCAAATAACATGAATATCATGACCATACCTAATGGACAATCATGATAAGAAATCATATTAAAGTTAGTTGTGTGAAACTAATACAATTAGAATTACATTTTGACAATTGAAAAAAGGAAAAAAATGAAGATTATAATTCAAGAATTGGTACAATTTTGTTACAAGATATTGAAATTGATAATATGGCATCAATAAGTCATGAACACAATGGGGACAATGGTAAAACTACTTTTAGATTATATTAACATCTCAAATGAAGATACTTGATGTGTGTCTTTTTATGAAGCTATTTTTATAATTATAAATTATTTTGACACTATTGTGGTCCATCTTATCTACTATTATCATAAACGAAGGCATGAAAATACGTTTCTATTGAAGAAAATATATACAATCATTCAAAATATATCTTATGATTTTAATTGATCCTAGATGAATGGTGCTTATAAATATCTTGATGTAATAAAAAATCTTTAATTTAATCTATATTATGCTAATTTGGGTTTGTTTATAACTTATCCTTATGTAAGAGCGTATTATTATTATTATTTTATTTTTAAAGATAAAAGTGGCTAAGCCACTGAATATTTTATTAATAATGAAAGAATTGGGGATGATTGCTTACTTGAAGTCATCCCGGCCAGCACTGTCTCTGTGGTTTCGGCCATTCACCCTCAGAAACATACTTTGGAGTTGGATTACCTATCCCCTGATGATTCTGAGAATGATGATGAGCTAAGGGATGCTTTCCCCACGTCTAAGCGGCGGGGGAGATGTCTAGGCTCCAAAAACAAGAACCCCTCCAAGAAAAAGATTGGTGACATTCAGGGTAATGTTACAGCCCCAATTGTGGGATCATCTGATAATTGCTCTCCCCCCCTGAATGTTTCCCAATGAATTGCATTTCATGGAATATTCGGGGGCTTGAATCCCCTGACAGAAGGTGGGTCATTAAGCGTTACCTTGATACCTGTAAATCCATGGATTTCCTTATGCTGCACGAGATTAAGGCCACTGGATACACTCTGGATGCCAACCTCAACTTTCTGTGGAAAGATGCCATCAAGATTTACACCAACCACCCTAGAGGCAGGGGTGGGGTTTCCCTTCTGTTCAATAGGAAATGGGCGAATTTTATCACTGGCAACGAGATTTCCCCCTGTAACAGGGCGGTTTGGGTTACCTTTAATTTCAATAACAATATATTTGGCATATGCTCTATCTATGCCCCGAATGAATTCAAGGAGAGAGTGAGTCTTTGGGACTGGTTGGCTTCTCTCCCTAATATCCCCTGGCTTGTGGGGGGGGACTTCAACATGATTGAATCCCAGGAAGACAAAATTGGAGGCCTTCCGTTTGTCTGGAAAGACTTTGAAAAAATGCACTGGATAAAGATGATAAGCTCCAAACAATTATTTGATCCCTTGGCTGGCACTAAGGACACTTACCCTGGCATTTGGCACACCTGGTGCAACTTCCAACAGGGTCCTTCTAGAATTTACTCTAGGCTTGACCGTTTCTATGCTAATAAGAACTTCTTTTCCTTTCTCCCTGATAAACTCGGCCACTCGGTCCTAGTTACCCCCACCTCTCTTTCTGATCACCACCCTATCTCCTCTTGTGTTAGAATCAACAGCTCCCCTATTCGCAGCAGAGGCTCCAATCCCAAATTTTTCCTTAACACTAACCTGCTCAAAGATGATGATATTCTTTGTGCCATCCGTATCATTAGATTCATCAACAGGAATAACTTTCCTGCCAAGTCTCATCTAGATAGATGGAACTTGAACATTCCCGCCTGGCAGAATCTGTTTAAAACCATTGGGAAAAAAAGGGCCAAAGACTTTAGATTCGTTGAAAAAAAGCTCTCCTCTGATCTTCAGGTTGCTGAATCCAACATCCAAGCCAATCCTGCTGATTATGAGCTCATCTCTCATGTTGTCAATGCTAAGGAAGCCCTTAGACAACACCAACAGGTCAAGGTCAATGGCGCCAAGATAAGATCCCGTGCGCACTGGCTGCAGTTTGGGGACAGAGGCTCCAAATTCTTCTTTAACCTCATCAAGAAAAAGCAGTCTAATGAAACTATAGAAAGAATTTTAGTTGATAATCATGAGATAAATGACCTCGAAAACATCAAAAAGGCCTTTGTCAACTTTTATCAAAATCTTTTTTCCTCTGAGGATTCGGAGGAAGCCTCCTTCCTGAGAAATCAAGTTTGTTCCCTCATCCCTAACAAAATTTCCACTTTAGAAGCCAACCAGCTGTCTAAAGATATATCCTTGGAGGAAATTGAAAAAGCCATTAACACTCTTAATAATGACAAGGCCCCTGGCCCTGATGGTCTCTCGGTTGAGTTCTACAAGGCTAATATTGATTGGATTTTCCAAGATCTTCTTGATATTTACTCTAAGGCTCTTGCTAGAGGCTCCCTGGGTACCTCCATTAATAGGGGTATTATTAAATTGCTTCCCAAGGATGGGGACAAAGCGCTCATCAAGAATTGGAGACCTATTACTCTCCTCAATGTCTCCTATAAAATCTTCGCCAAGATCCTGGCTCCGAGAATTGAGAGTATCCTGCCCAAGTTTGTGTGCCCTACCCAAACTGGATTCATTAAAGGAAGATATATCCTTGAAAACCTGATCACCAGCTGGGAAGCCATGAATTGGGCCAACGTTTCCCAGCAAGAATCTGCCATGTTCCTTCTGGATTTCGAGAAAGCCTATGATAGGGTGGAATGGAATTTCATCTCCATGATGCTTAAGGCGTTCGGTTTCCCTAGGACCTTCTGCAACTCTGTTAAAATTTTACTCAAAGATGCCTTCGCCCAGGTTGATGTGAATGGCTCCCTCTCAGATTCCTTTCCCCTTGGAAGATCCATCAGACAGGGTTGCCCCTTGGCCCCTTCCCTCTTTGTTGTTGCTTCTGAAGCCCTATACTACATCTTGAGAGACAACTCTATCTCCCCGGCTGTCAAAGGCATATCTCTCCCTAACAACGAAGAGCTTCTTAATTGCCAATTTACTGATGACACCACGATCTTCCTTGAAGCCACGGATGACAATTTTGAGGCGTTGTCTTACAAGCTCAACCTCTTTTGCAAGATCTCAGGCGCTCGTCTTTCCCATCTCAAATCTATCTGCCTTGGTTAGGATGAGCAACCACCTAACTGGTTTAAGAACTATGACTTTCAGTGGGGAGGCCCGCACAAAATTGTGAGATATCTTGGCATACCCTTCTCCATTGATCCTTCCCTTAAAGATATGTGGTCATGTGTCAAAGACAAGATTTTTAAGAAGCTCAATAAGTGGCACAACAGGGCTCTGTCCTTGGCTGGCAGAGTGCAAGTTTGCCAAAAAATTCTCTCCTCTTATAATATTTATTATTCCTCGGCCTGGATGTTCAACAATTATCAAATTTTAGAAATTCAAAATGTGGTTAGGAAATTTCTTTGGTCTGATGGCAAAGGTAAAAATAAAATGCACGCTGTTAAATGGGAGTGGTGCCATACTAATAAACTCCTTGGGGGTGTTGGCCTGAAGGATCTTAGGCTCCAAGGGATTGCCTTGGCCGCCAAGTGGATCTTTCACTCTCTTGATGGCGATGATCCTTGGAAGGTCCTCGTTAGGAATAATATTGAAAGGGGATTCCCCAAGAATGCTAAATCCTAGAAGAATCTTCCATTCAACGATCTTGTCCTTGGTAACTTTCCTGTTCTTGTGCAAGGATCTACTGTTTTTAGATCCATTTGGAAAGCTTGGAACTATGTGAGGAGCTTTATTACTAACACGACCTTCCATGATGATACTCATCTTTACGGTGAAAGGTCCATCTGGTGGAACTTAAGTTCTTCAGGCAAACCCCTTGCCCTCTCCCAGGGCTGCTCTGCTAGACACTGGGCTAACAAAGGCATCTCTCAATTGGCTGACCTGTTTGAGCAAGACAAATTAATTAGTTGGGAGGATCTCAGAAACAAGTTTGACATCCCCGTCTCCCAGAAGAAGACCTATAATTTGATCCGCAAGGCCACCATGAACCTCCCGACTTCCTGTCAGTTAGATTCTCATAGATTCTTATGCAGTAAATGGCCAGATGGGACCATTTTGTACAAAATCAAAGCCAAGAATATCTACAATATTATCGGGCATTCTGATGCCATTATTGACCACATCAACAATGTTTGGTACTCTACCCTCGACACCCACTCGTGGAAGAAATTTTTTGAGATTCTTTGGAAAGGCCCTATTGAACCTAAGATAAAATGTTTTAATTGGCTTTTGATTCTTGATAGGCTCCCTATCAGAAAAGATATCTCGGTTACTGATTATTGTAATCTATGCAGGTTACCAGAGACTGGTAGACACATTCTTATTGACTGTATTTTTGCCAAGGAAATTTGGCATATGTTTGGCATCATTTATCCTTCAATCTTTAACATTATTGAAATTATAACTGGGCATATTGATGGGCTGAAGCAAGATTCTAATTTGTTTTGGAAAATTCTCTCCTCTAATATTTTGTGCAAATTTGGAAATGTAGAAACGAAGAAAGATATCAGAACAATCCCAAAATTCTTATTGAGTCTTTTCGGAAACTCATTTTTCTTAAAATTTTCCTGTAGGTTCGCACTACCATGTTGATTGAAAAAGAAAAACTTAAAAGGTTCCTAAAGAACGGTTTTTCCACGTTCTTCATATATGAGATGTAGGGTGGCTATGCCTGGAGGCAGACTCTGGACAATCTGCAGTTATTCGAGAAGACTTGCAAAATGCTTACCCAAGAAGTGAAGAACAACAGGAACGCCAACAAGGATCATATCCTCATGCTTGTGCAGATTCAGGAGTCGAAACGCATTGTCTGGATGGAAGGTGCTAAGGGGTGGATTGCCTGGGTTGATACCATGGATGATATCTTACACTAGTGTCTCTTCCTTATGTCTCTAGCTTTGTTATGTATATCTCTGTGCTGGATATTTCTATCGCTCCTGATGTGAGGCATAGCCTCTCTTGAGCTGTACATTGCAATCTTATGTGCTTTTTTGGCACTTTTTTTGTGACCTCTCTATATATAATACAAAAAATAATGAAAGAATTTATTATTTTTATTTTTAATAAAAAAAATTCGTCAATTAAAAAATAGTATATTTAATATTTCTTGATGTATAGTGAATCTTTCTAATCTATCAACACTCACATTTCTATATAGTATTTATATTATATATCCAAAATTTTAACTTCAAGACTAATAATTAAAATTCTATTAAAAAGTTAAGTAATTAAAAATATATGAATAGTATGTTGAACTTAATATTTTATGTTAACCATGTAAAAAAATGATTCCTTATTGTGAGATGCATATATATTTTTTTTGATAAAGGAAGAAGCCAAATAATTAACACATACATATTATATTTTGATAATTTATTGATTATTAGAATAAAAAGTCTTAAAATAACTTATAAGAGGTTGAATGTTTCTAATAAATAAAGATAATTGATGCATGCCACTCATCAAACCAATTCTTTGGGTGACGCTTTCCATATCTCTCTTCTCCTCTTATTGACCTCTAATTTTCATATTTTCCTTTTAACTCAATATATATTATAAATATATAGCTATCAAAATATTATTTCTTCCTATCCATAGCAAAAATATAAAATACTAAAAGCTAGAGAAACCATTATATTTTAGTACATGTAATACCTCATACCATATTATTTTGAGCTAAGTAGATTACAATTTGGTTGAATCTAAATCCATGATCATATACATTTTTATATAAACAAAAATGTCAAAGTTAATACTTCTAATTATAGATTGTAATAAAAGTACTAGATAAAAAACATTGAGTAAAGACTTTGAAGCTGATCTTAGATATTAAATATTAAAGATGAGAATTTTAAAAATATTTATATACAAAAAATATTATAGAACAAAAAAAATAGAACAACAATATAGAACAACAATATCATTAATAATACAAAAGATAAATGGGGTTCATCTCATAGTGTGATGGTTATGTGATGGAATTGTTGTTGTTCTCACCAAGGTTCAAACCTCTGATGGGCCATTGTGACCAGAGGTATTGTGCCTTCACTAATCCAATGTGCTTTTAAGATTGCACCTTAGTGTTGATTGATGCAAGAGGGTCCTCCCCTCTACACACTAACTCAAAACAAAAAACAACATTCACAGCCAAACTTTTCCTAGTTTCAACATTTAATAAAGATTGCAAAAAACTTTGGTTTATATTTATTTCACTTCAAATACACAATAAAACTGCAAAACAATAATGCTATCCTCAGCTTACAATGGTGTCACATACCATTCCCATTTTCCAACTTTTCTTTCCTTCTTTCCAATGTTGGTCGACTCCCCTTCTCTACACAACTTCTTGTCTCAACATTTAAATTAAATATCAGGAAATCCTACTTATATTTCATCTATGCCTTTACTCTTCTCCCTGGCATAATTCCTCCATTTTCCTTCACATTGGATGTCAATCTTTCAATCTACATTTAAATTTATTTAATCACCCACCTTAGCTACGCTTCAACCTACAATTAACAAGGATTCAAGGGTGTCGATCTCCAAGCCTTTGTTCGTAGCCTTTATCCTTCCTCTAATGCCTCATTTCCTCTTTTTAAATGACACGGGCAGTTCAATTACTCCAGTCGCCTCCTCAATCTATGCACCCCTTATTGTTATTTAATTCTATTTTAAAATCTACCATCAAATTGTAGATTGGGCTCCTCTTCTAACTTGCAGATTGGTCTTCTTTTATGCGTCCTCTTGGTCAATATGCTCTGCCACATTCACTTCAAATTCCTTATATTTTGAGTTCCTCAAGGTCCCAATGGAAGAAGTTCGACCTTTCAAATTATTTTGCAAATTTGTCTTCTATTTATTGCTATATAAGTTTGAATAGTTAAAATGATAAATGAGGTTTTCCATTTCAGTTTCTCTTCTTGTGTTCATCAGTTGCTCATCATAGTAATCAATCATTCAAAACTAACATAAAATCATGATAATAAAATTTGAATTTGAATTATAAAATCGTAATTGACATTTTGTCAAATGCAATGACAAATATGTCATTTAATTGTCTTCAAATTGATCACCGAGACTGCATTCAAAGAGAAAAATTCAAAATCAGAACAAACTTGAAATGGACATTTTTTTTAGTTGATGCAAGATTGTGCCAATACTCGGATGCTCCTGCATCAGACACGCTGGGTAGAAATATTGTGAGCATAGGCTCAAAATGATGGAGTTGAGTGATAGAATCACTCTTTCGGGTCGGAAGTAACCCGCAGCGAACTCCTTTGCTGAATATGTACACAATGTCATTTCTTCTTTCGCTTTTTCTGGCACCTCACTGAAACACTTGTCACCTTCCTTCCGTAGCTTCGCTCATCACCCTTCGCTCCTCTTGTGGCTTTGAATCCACCATATACCATCCTCCTCCGCCAAATGGTCTCTACCCTCTTCTTCTTCCTCGTGGGCTCAAACCCACCATGGTCTGACCTCCTCCACTAAAAAATCCTACCAACATCTGCAACATACACATAATCTGCAACATCTAGTTGCAAATCTACATCCACAACCTCACTAAAAACTGCATATACCTCATTCCAATCTACAACATCTTCACCCAAATTTGCATACACCATTCCATATTCTTCTCCAAAACCAACATTCAACATATCCACATTATCATTCTCAAAGGAAAAAAAATTTACCTCATCTTCTTTGGCTGTAACAACTCCACTAGCTGCAACTTCATCCTTCACTTTGACATCTCCCATACCATCATCAACTACAAATTTTTACTCTTCTTTCTTTTCTGCAACAACAAGCTTTGGTATCCATTCTTCCTCAATCGTTAGTAATAAATCCTCTTCGCCATGCTTCACTGCTACAACCTCTTTGCTTCTTACTTCCTTCTTTTCTTCCTTTTTCTCCACGCCTTCTTCCTAACATTTCTTCATTGCAACTTCTTCGGTAGGAGCTACATCTTCTTCTTTCCATCTCGGGTTGCTATCCTTATTCATCTTCTCGCTCCTCTTTACCACTTTCCTCTCACTCTTTCCTACACTCTTTTCCACTTTTCCTCGAACCATCTTCTTCAACGCTTCACACAATTCCTCGAGCCTCACCTCGTTCTTTCCTACTTCTTCACCAACTATCTATCCCATATTTTCAATCATTTCATTTTCCACTTTATCCCAATACTGCTCCCAAAACAATATCTGCACAGGTCTCTTCATGACCCAACCCATCTTGCCTGATACAATCACTCACTCTGAAAACAAATTCTGTCACGGCTTCAAGCTCCTTCTCTTGCTGCCAGGATTCCTCACACACTTGCAACAACCCTCACAAGCTTCTTCACAACTGCTTCACACACTTTCCACTAAGTGTGAACTACCTCCCCATCGGCAATCTGCTCACACAACACTCACAGGTCCTAGTGGATAATCTCCACACTCAAGAATACCTACTCTAATACTAATTGATGGAAGAGGTTCCTCCCCTCTACACACTAACTCAAAACACAAAACAACATTCATAGCCAAACTCTACCTAGTTTCAACATTTAATAAAGATTGCAAGAAACTTTGGTTTCTATTTATTTCACTTCAAATACACAATACAACTGCAAAACAATCATGTTATCCTTAGCTTACAATGGCGTCACATACCATTCCCATCTGCCAAATTATCTTTCCTTCTTTCCAATGTTGGTTAAGTCCCCTTCTCTACACAACTTCTTGTCTCAACATTTAAATTAAATATCAAGCAACCCAAATTATATTTCATCTATTCCTTTACTCTTCTCCTTGACGTGATTCCTCCATTTTCCTTCACATTGGTCGTCAATCTTTCAATCTGCATTTAAATTTATTTAATCATCCACCTTAGCTACGTTTCAGCCTGTAATTAATAGGGATTCAAGGGTGTTGATCTCCAAGCCTTTGTTCACAACCCTTATCCTTCCTCTAATGCCTCCTTTCCTCTTTCTAAATCTGCATTCTAAATTTTGACATGGGTAGTTCAACTACCCCAGTTGCCTCCTCAATCTATGCGCCCCTTATTGTTATTTAATTCTATTTTAAAATCTACCATCAAATTGTAGATTGGCCTCCTCTTCTAACTTGCAGATTGGTCTTCTTTCATGCGTCCTCCTGTTCAATATGCTTTGCCAAATTCACTTCAAATTCCTTGGCTTTTAAGTTCCTCAAGGTCCCAATGGAAGAAGCTTTACCTTTCATATTCTTTTGCAAATTTCTCTTCTATTTATTGATGTATAAATTTTGAATAGTTAAAACGATAAATGAGGTTTTCCATTTTAGTTTCTCTTGTTGTATTCATCGCTTGCTCATCATAGTAATCAAACTTTCAAAACTAACATAAAATCATGATAATAAAATTTGAATTTGAATTATAAAATCACAATTGACATTTTATCAAATGCAATGACAAATATGTCACTTAATCGTCTTCAAATTGATCACCGAGACTACATTCAAAGAGAAAAATTCAAAATTAGAACAAACTTGAAATGAACATTTTTTTTGGTTGATGCAATATTGTGCTAATACCCAGATGCTCCTGCATCATTGGTATTGTTGGAATTGATTCCAATAGAATTGGTGCTCCAGATGGGAATTCGTTCCAAGAAACTTAGTGTTCTAGATGAATATTCATGCTTGTGACTTTGTGTTCCATACCCTCGATGGGTTGGTGTACTCACTGAATCTATGCCCTTTCTAGGCTATTGTGCTTGTAGGTTTGGACTATATTGTGCATTCATTCTAGGGATGAGGTCCTTGTATTCGGCCTCACTTGATTTAGACCAGGCTAAAATTGTACATTCATCAATTAAAAACACAAGATAAAATATTACAAATATTTATTAATATTATTATTGATGAAACCTTTTTTCTAACATTATTAGATTAAAAATTATAACTAATATTGCTGAAATAAGGTCCAATTCTCATAACCTCTACAATAAAACTTGTTATTAGATTAACTCATCAATGTCTCATAGTGAAAATTTTGTGAAATTTGCAAGTGCTAGTAAACTTTAAGATGAATATAATTACCTTCTAAATATCCCTATAATAATGTGAGAATCAAATTCACCTAAATTCATAACTAAAATAATTAAAAATATGTTTTCAAAAAGAAGTATAACATTAATTTTTGTATACAAGTTGCTTTTGGAAGGAAGAAAAAAATACATGAGAGATAGTTATTGTAAATATCTAGTAAAAAATGTACTCTACCAACACCACTTTTAGTTGTAAATGTATCTTAGATATCCCATATAATAAATATTTGAGAAAATATGTATATATTTTTCCATTGATCTTGTTTTATGTTCATCTTGTTATAATTTTGCATAAAGATGAATTCTAGCCAAGACTAAATGTCTAATAGCTAATCAAAATATCGAAATTTAATATTTAACATATAAGACTACTATCAAAATTTCTTATTCAATGTATCGAAAGAGATAAAATATATAGTCTTAAGATTCCAAGTTAAATGAGGATGGGGTGAATCAGAAAACTAAAAAATAAGGGATTACTTTAGCTAAGTTTTTAAAATTGAGAGGATAAGAAAAAAAAAAATCATAAAGGAGGAATGTTGGGATATGGTGTTGTACACCATTGCATAAAATGTTGTAATTAAATAATTATTTTGTTTTGATGCAACTAGGAGGTGTGGTTAATCACACTAGGTAATTATTTGGAGACCACTTTATGTTGTATTGTAACATTGTATTATTATTTAATGTGTGAGAGACATGGGATAATAATTTAATATTGAGAAAATATTTAATAAAGTGAAAACTTAGTACCTAATATTAGATAAGGGGTTAGTGGTTTTGTATTCACATGGTTTTATCTTACCACTTGGTTGTATTTGTGTGAGCTTGAGTCTATAAAAGCAAGGACATGTTTAATGGCTAAGGTTGGTTGGGTGAGTGGGCTATCATTATTGAGTCTTTTTGAGGAGTGCATGTGTGAAGTATGGCATGCGATGTATGGATTCATGCTTGGATACATGGAGGATGCATTGGAGAGGCTTGATGCTTTAGAGGTATTCATTGTAACTCTTATAATATTTTATTGATAAATAATAGATGGAGTATGGATACTTTTGGAGGTTGGGTTTTTCCCTCTTGAGGGTTTTCTTAGGGTATATCTTGTGTTATCTTGTGGCTTTTCTATTTTATCTATGCACTTTGGTTACTTGCATGCATCATGGGGTTATGCAGGAAATTGATTAAGATTGTGGGTATTATGCATAATTTCCTAACAAGTGGTATTAGAGCTTTCATGGTTGATGGAAGGTGTGAGCTTCCATGTTTTTATTATAACCCTTGTTTGAGTAGATTTGGTGCAAAGTTCAATATATGGTTATGAAGGAAAGGTTTGAGGCATTACAAGGTATGAAACACATGTTGCAGATGTTATTATGCATATTTGGGCTTTTGGGTTGTCAAGATTTGTTGGATTTATTGCAGATCTTGTTAAACCCTGTGTGTTATTACCTATTTACTATTACCTTGTTTGGTAAATTGATTTAATAAATGAGAATGTGTTTTTATATATATGAATTTTGATGGAAATATGATGATAAATGTTTGATTGTATTTAATGTTTTATGATGATTTTGTATATGAAATATATGTGAAGTATATGAATGTATTGATTTGGCTAACTATTGTTATAATTATGAACTAAGTTGAATGTAGGAATAGGTTCAAGCCTCAAGAAGAGAAGGAAAGTATCACTCAGGAGAAAAACTTAGTCTGGTAACCTTTAATTCAATCTTACTAAGCATTCACACACTCACGCCCTAGTTGGTCTTAGTTGAGTCAAGATAGTCGAGTAGATGGTAAGTGATCTTTAGTCTAGTCATGTATGTTTATATTGAGTTATGATCTTGTTGTATGACTATTTGAAATGAGGTACGTGATGAAGTATTGATGTTTAGTGGAAATACTTCCTTGAGTGTTTATTGTTATGTCGATGAGATATATGCATAAAATGTATATATGTATATATGTGTGTGTCTATGGTAAACTCATACATAGGAATGAATACGTACATGAGTATACGTAGGTAGACATACCTACACATGCTCATAGACAAATTACCCATATGCATGGGAATACTGATTGGACTAAGGATACATATATATATATGTATATATACATTCCATTTATATATGTTGATCGATGGAATTGTGTGTATGAGTGTTTTTATAAAGATATTGAAATGGTATTACATATATGTATCTATGTAGTTTATATATTAATATATATATATGTATGTATATATATGTATGTATATATATATGTATGTATATATATATGTATATATATATACGTAATATTATTCTTTATAGTTATATATTTTGTATATATGTTTATTAATTAAATGTATTTGATAAAATCTATGAAATGAATATATATATATATTGATAGATATATATACATATATACATATATATATGATATATATATAATACATATATATATAATACATATATATATGATATATATATATATAATACATATATATATGATATATATATATATATATATAATACATATATAAATAGAAGTTATTGTGTTAATCTCCAAGTGCATAACATAGCGCTAATAATAAGTGAAGTGTTGGATAGAATAAAGTGCATAAAATACATATGGTGCAACCTTTTAAGGAATATCAACCAAGGCATAAAGTATGTAAGACCAAGTCAAAACAAGGAATGAAGGACATATGAGTTCATGCGTTGTTGTGTAAACATTTGAAGGGAAGTGAAAACTATTTTTATTGCAATGTGAATCAGTCAAACTCGCACTATAAACTTGGGCACTAATATATGAATGTGGCACCATATTAACAAGTGTTTGGAATGCTTAAGAGGTCTTCAAAATACACATAAGTTTGTAAATAGAATAGAGACTCGGTCAAAAGCAAACTTGAAAACATTTTGTAAAGGAATTCAAATTGGGAAACTTGTTTATAACTTTGTGTCCCTTATAACAAGTTGACTCGGCCATTTAAATGGTGAGGAATATTATGTGTTGCAAACCTATGAGTTAGCTTGGTGAGTCGTTGCATGAGGATAGATTTCTTTGTGCTATTCTGCTGCAAATTTGGTGTAAAGTGAGTTGAGAGGTTTTGAGGTTGAGAGTTGTTTTGTTGTTTTACATTGGTTTAGTTGAGAGATTTAGAGAGAAGCTAGTAAAGGAATTTGGGTTGTTCATAGTGGAAGTTGTAAGTGAACTTGAGCCACTTAGCTAGGAGAGAAGATTAGTTATTTGGAGCTTTAAACATGCATGCTGATTTTTGTCTTTGTTATTATGTTGGAAATATTTTTTTATTATGTATCCATGTTTAAAATATTTTCTTTATGTATGTTTTGATGCTTGCTAGTCTTTTGAAAGTTCTTGATTGTTTCTTGTCTTGGGAACCCTTTCTTTTGGGTTTTATACGTATATAGTTATTTATACCATAATGGGTTTTATTCAATTATAAATACTATTTGTACTATATGTAGATTTTTGGTACTATACAAAGTATAATAATACTCTAAGTGTGTAGCATAAGATAGAGTTGTTTTGAGATACTTGATTGCTATGTCAGTTAATGTGAGTCAATGGGAAAGTTATTCCTGGGGTTAGGATAATCCATGGGAAAGGGAATAATCTAGAATAGAATATAATAGAATACTAATGATCAATACAAACTGAGCAATTGTAGTGGTGAATATAGATGACCCTCACTCAAAGTACTGGGTGTTAAATCTTTGGAAAAATTAGTGTAGGTAGCCACTATCTACACTGCCAATTCACTATGATCGAAGTACATACTAGGTTAAGAATATCATAGAAACAGAGGTTGAATTTATGGTAAGCTCTAGATATTTAGGACATATCACTATGCTTAGGAAATAATATTTGAAGGATGAGGTTACCAAACCAATCTCTTTATCAAAGGGAGGGCCATCTTACCAAGTTTGGTAGATGTGCGGGGGACCATAGTTAGTCCATGGTTGGTGGAAAAGCATTTGAGTGATGCTTCTCCTCATGCAATTGGTGGCTAAGATTTGGAAGGACATTCTGGACCATTCGTATTTATAGCTCATGTGAGATTATTGAAGCTATGTATGCATTCGTGTGTCCATCTATATGGAAATTGTAAATGTGAAACACTATCTTGAATATATTTATGTAAAGTGAATTAATCCTTATATTACTGAAAAGATTCTTTGTATATGCAATAGAAAAGTTTGGAAAGGTTATTTTTTAAATGATGCATTTATTATTGGAAAGGAAAGAAATTTTTTGTGCTCTTGTTGATAGATGCATAAAATATTCACTTGTGGGTAAAACTTATAAAAATTACTAAGTAGAACAATGGGCATGTTACCCGTGGTATAAGCTACCAGGTTCAGGTCTGGAACCTATGTGCTCACTATGTTTCCAATGCAACATTATGTGAGTCTAACGTATATAAATTATTGTGCCAAGATGGTGCATCTCAAGATGACAACAAGGAAGTTAGTGATTGGAAATGAGCTCTACCTATGGGCCAAGAAGGAAAGAGAAGCCCTTATTCGTATCATTGAGGGAACTAATTATGACAACACCATTTGGCTAAGCGATACTTAGAAATTCAATCATGCCCTTTCACGAATTAGTCAAGAAAAGAGGAATATGAAAGAGGATGCCAACTTCAACTTCTTACCTTTTGTCTCTCTGGAAAATTCAGACTCTTTATCACTTTCCAGGGATATGCCTTTGGAACATAGTGTTATATCAATCATGATATTTACGGATCCTAGAGTTCTTCCCTTAGCAGAAGTTATTGTAATTGCCATAAGTGGCAAATCAAAGGGTTATGCACCTCAAAACTATGTGTAAAAGGATATATTAGAGGGATATTATCCTTTCATTGATGTAAATGAGAAAAATATGAGGGTTATACTCCACATAGCTATATGTATTGGGAAGAAAATTTGAGGGATATTCTCCCTTAGACTATCTAAATAGTCATTCTATGTAAACTCAAGGAAATTGAAAATCCTTTTTATAAAATATATTTAAAAAAAATTTATGAATGAGTTATTTAAATTGAATTTATTATGTGAATGATAGATATTTTCAATGTTGTTAACATTGAGCAAACCTTCATAGATCTAATTAAAATGAAAACCTCTAGGTATAACCGATATATGGAAAAGATGGTTAGGACAAGAACTAATTTCGGGGAAAGTCAAGAAGTAGGTCAAGGTACTAAGAATGTGAAAGCTAAATTGGATTTTATTCTAGATGTTATGGATGAGACTAGAGAAAGAATAGGAAACGTTGAACATAAAGTTAGGGGAAAGGAAAGGGTGGAACAAGATGTTCCATATGATGAAAAAGAAGTTCCTAACAATGAGGAGGAAAGGGAGAATTCCCACGCTTGCACTCAATCTAGTGATCTAGAGAGTGATAGGTCTCAATCTCTGTCAGAGGGAGCCAAAAAGAAGCATTTGACAAGTGAGTTATCTTGATACACGAGAAAAATAACACCACCAAAATTTGAAGGTAGTGCTAATGGACATGCAGTAGAGGCGTGGCTTACGAAAATGGAGAAATATTTCAAAATCAAAAATTACTTCGAGGTCACTAAAGTTGTATGGGGAGCATTTCATTTGGTGGGTGAAACATACAATTGGTGGATGAGTAAGAAAATGGAGCTTGGGCTTAGTTCCTTAAGCCTCACTTGGAGCGAATTTATGGAGATTTTTTGAAAGCGATGGTTACCCCAACTCTTCTATGACCAAAAGCTCATTGAATTGAAAAATCTTAGGCAAGGTGACTCCTTAGTGAATTAGTATTGGGAGAAGTTCATTTGACTCCTTAAGTACGCACCTATGTACTAGAAGGACGGGTGATTTTGTATAAAGAATTTTATCATGGGTTTAAATATGCAAAAAGGTGGCAAGGTAGACATGCACGGTCCAACTACCATGGACTTGGCATACAAAAAGGTAATTAATAAGGAACAAAGGCTTAAGTCTATCTCAAACTATTTATTAAGAAATAAAAAGAAGTCTGGTTGGACACAAACCAATCAAGTTCCAAGGAATCCTAACAAAGGGTCAAGTTTTCAAAAGAAAGGGAACAAGGGATCTCAAAATAATTGGAATGAATCAAGGAAAGAGCGAAGGAAAAACAGTAACAACTTTAATGGCGATGTTGGTGGAAATGAAAGTAACTCTAGAAGACCAACAAAAAGGAGAGGACCAGTGAAAGGGTTGTTATACATGTGGTGGGGACCATTGTGCAAGTAATTTTCCAAGCAAACATTTAGGGTCACAACCACATGGTTACCCTCTTCCTTCTCAAAAATCTGCATACCATCAACATATTCATGTTGCAGTGGATAATTGAAAAGCAGAGTACCAAATTACTCTAGTGGAAGTATCATGTACTTTGACT
This sequence comes from Sequoia sempervirens, assembly GCA_007258455.2. Lineage (NCBI taxonomy): Eukaryota > Viridiplantae > Streptophyta > Pinopsida > Cupressales > Cupressaceae > Sequoia > Sequoia sempervirens. Next base: position 132,059 of record VDFB02252342.1, read on the forward strand.
AGAATTCACATTTCAATTTTAATATATATTGGTGCCAAAGAAAAAAATATTTCTCCTAGAATAGCAAGTCAAATGTCTAGAAAATCTAGCTACATGGAATAGTCTTGGGTTGTAGAATATGCTAACTAGATAAGAGCTGAGATAAGTCAATGTCTATTCGAAGCAAGAGTTGAACTTCCAAGTTTCTCAATGGAAGTGAATATGTATGTAGCTCCCTTAGGATCTTATGATGTCATATTAGGGATGAATTGGATATGGAGACACAAAGCCAAGGTAGATTGTCGTGATAAAATAGTAGAATGTTTAGACGATCTAGGTAACTAGGTGTCAATGCAAGGAATGCCTAGAGAGGTTAAGTCATGACAACTATCTGATGTGCAGATGCCTAGAGCAAAGAAGAAATGTTGTCGACTCTTTTCAGTAAAAATGAAGAAGCTTGAGGAATGTAAGGAATTCATTTCTCAAGATGATATAGTATATTATGGACCTCAAGACTTTCAAGATGTCGAAGAGGGTGACGTATTGAAATCTAGAAAAAAGGATAAAGAGAAGTATCCCATTTTACAAAAAATTGAGGATGTATTTCCAGAATAATTACTTGGATTACCCCCTAAGAGGATATTTGTTTTCTCCATCAACATAGTACCAGGGTCAAAACCTATATTGAAAGTTCCTTATAGGATGACCACAACTGAATTAATGGAGTTAAAGGCACAACTAGAAGAGTTGTTGTCTAAAGGTTTGATAAGACTCAATGTTTCACCTTGGGGAGCACCAATAATCTTTGTAAAGAAGAAGGATGGTACACTATACTTATGTATTGATTATCGATTTCTTAACAAAGCAACGATAAAGAATACATACCCATTGCCACGTATCAATGATATTTTTGATAAAATGTAAGGATCAACAGTATTTTTGAAGATTGATCTATGTTTTGGGTATCATCAACTGTGAATCAAGGATGAAGATATTTTCAAAATTGTTTTCAAAACTAGATACGAACATTACGAGTTTACAGTCCTACCTTTTGGGCTAACAAATGCATAAAAAACATTCATGAACCTAATGAACAATGTAATTAGGGACTATCTGGATAGATTTTTGTTAGTATTTTTGGATGACATCTTAATCTACTCCAAGAATGAAGTGGAACATCTCAAGCATCTAGATATTATTCGTCAAAGATTAAGAGAACATAAGTTATATGGAAAACTCTCGAAGTGTACCTTCTTCCAAAAGAAAGTACAATATTTGGGTCACATAATTTCAGCTAAAGGGATTTCAGTTGATCCAGCGAAGATAAAATTAGTGCTAGAATGGCCGGTTCCTAAGAATATGCCAGAAGTTAGAATTTTTATGGGATTGGTTGGGTATTACTGTAAGTTTGTTTCAAACTTTTCAAGGATAGCTTTTCCCATCACGTCATTACAAAGAAAGGGAAAGAAGTTTTAGTGGTTCGAGAAATGTCATGCAACATTTGATCAACTCAAAGAAAGATTGACTACAACACCAATACTAAAGGTACTGGATCCAGATGGTAACTTTGTAGTTATTATAGATTCATCAGGAGAGGGTTTGGGTGGAGTATTAATGCAAGACAGGCGAGTCATAGCCCATGAGTCTAGGAAGCTAAAGCCCTATGAAAAAAATTATGCTTCACATGATTTAGAGTTATCAGTAGTTGTTCATGCATTACAGATGTGGAGATATTATATGTTGGGAAAACCATTTGAACTCAAGACCAATCACCATGGTCTCAAGTATTTATTTACCCAACCTAATATTAATGCAAGATAAAGAAGGTGGTTAGAGTTGATATTTGAATACGATTTCAACATCAATTATATCAAGGGAAAAGAGAATCAGGTTGTTGATGCCTTAAGTCGTAGGAGATATATCTCATCGATGGTACCAATCCAAACTGACTTCAAGGATGAAGTGTTGCAAAAATATAAGGGTGATGAATTCTATGAACAAGTCAAGCAAGAACTTATGGACGATCCAAAAGATTGAAGGTGCGAAGGATATCACCTTGAACCTAATGGATTATTAAGGTTCAAAGGGAGAATTTATGTACCTAATTCTAGAGAATTGAGGAACTTGGTATGGAAAGACGTTCACAATGCACCATATTCAAGACATTCAGGTGTAACTAAGATGTTAGACGATGCAAAACCATTATATAAATTTGGAAGGGTATGAAAGGGGATGTTGCAAGGTTTGTAGGAAGTTGCTTAGAGTGCCAAAGAGTGAAGGTAGAGCATCATCATCCTGTAGGTCTTTTGTATCCACATGAAGTTCTAGAAAGTAAGTGGAAATTCATTATCATGGACTTTGTGCAAGGTCTCCCTATGTAAAGGAGCATGCATAATGCCATTCTAGTAGTGGTTGAAAAGCTCACTAAGGTAGCACACTTTATACCAAGAAATCTAACCAATGGAGCTCTTGTAATAGCTCAAAAGTTTGTTCAAAAGATATTTAGATTGCATGGGATTCCTGGGAATATTATTTTTGATAGGGATCCTCATGTGACATCTAGATTTTGGTAAACCTTGTTTTCTTCACTTGGGACTCAACTTAACATAAGTTTTTCTTATCATCTAGAAACATATGGATAAACTAAAAGGGTGAACCAAGTATTAGAAGACCTAATAAGGATGTATTGCATGGATCAATAGTACAAATGGGAGGATTACCTACCTTTGGTAGAGTTTTCATATAATAACTCCTATCATTCTATGATCAAGATGGCTCCATTAGAAGCATTATATGGCAGGAAGTGTCGAACTCCTATAAGATGCAATAAGCTAGAAGATAGGATAAGCCTTAGGCTAGAGATGTTATTTGAAATGGAGGAACAAGTTGGAATCATTAAGCATAGATTAATAGTAGATAATGACAGGCAAAAAATTTATGTATATTCTAAGCAAGTACTTAGGAATTTTGTAGTGGGGGATAGGGTTTTGTTGAGAGTTAAACCTCACAAGAGTTCTATCAATTTTGGAAAGTCATCCAAACTAGCTCCACGCTACATTGGACCTTTTGAGGTTATTGAGGAAATCAACCTTGTTGCGTATAGGATTTCCTTGCCACCAACTCTTGCCAAGATGCATAAAGTCTTTCATGTCTCATATCTTAAAAATTATATACCGAGCGATAACCATGTTATTGATTGGAATGCTTTACATGTATAGGACCCAGGGGTGGTAACAATTGAGCCACTCAAGGTGCTTGGAACACGTAAGCTCCACTTACATAATCATGAGGTTCTACAATGCAAGGTCTAGTGGGATCACTATGCAGAAGATTTTGCCACATGGGAAGACTATGTTGAAATGAAGCAGAAGTTTCCACAAGTCTTGCTAGATTTTGAAAATTCTTGAAAATAATGATGTTTTTTTTTGTGATGTTTTGTGATGTGTTCTTTATGCTATGGTCATATTGATACTTAAAAATCATTAGGGATGATTATTCACAAGGGGGAATATGTTACACCCCATGTGTTATTACCTATTTACTATTACCTTGTTTGGAAAATTACTTTAATAAATGAGAATGTGTTTATATATATATATGAATTTTGATGGAAATATGATTACTGAATGTTTGATTCTATTAATGTTTTATGATGATTATGTATATGAATGTACTAATTTGGCTAACTACTGTTAAGGTGAACTAAGTTGAATGCAAGAACATGTTTAAGCCTTTGGAAGAGAGGGGAAGTATCACTCAGGAAAAGAACTTGGTCTGGTAAACTTTAATTCAATCTTACTAAGCATTCACTCACTCACACCCTAGTTGGTCTTAGTTGAGTCAAGATAGTCAGGTAGATGATCTTGTAACGCTTCGCCGTGAAATTCCAAAGGACAACACATCTAACTATCAATTATGACACAATTTTTTTTTTTTTAAAAGAAACTTACATGAAATGTCAATCATACAACACTAACATATGATGCATCTAACATACATAAGTTCTAACAACATCCTTTAGGGTGTCATGGTTGCATTAAAAACTAATCCCATAATGATGATAAGCTAACTACAAGTGTCCATTTTAAAACCATAGCATAAGGTAAATGAACATCATACATACATCCATAACATGAAATATACTTCCATTAATGATCACATAATAATACCAAAGTGTACATCCATCACTTTTATTACATAAATATACATCATTCCATGATTACATAATTACATCAATACTTCCCAACATACAATAGGAAGGATACATCAAACATGATATGATACAACTAAAATGATTACATCACATAACATCAATACTATCTCAAGTCTGGTACAAGATCTGAAATCTTTGCACAAGGTACCACATCCATGCTCACGAACATCAACTGGGAACCTAATGGAGTGCATAACACGTTCCACCCGAGCATGTTGAACCCTAAGGTTGACCCCCCGTGCTAGGAGATGACAATAAGGACCCACTACACAAATGGTCAAGCAGACATAGGCCTAACAAGAATCCAACATACAAGAGTAACAAACAAAACATAAGAAACAACCACTTCCAGAGGTACATGAACAACGAAGGTAACCACAAACAAGGGAATGCTAAGACATTGAATGGAAGAGTGTCATTGCATGGTCCTGGCATGGGTTATCTTGACAGTCTCTCACTAGACATCGACCCCCATCTATGGTTATCTTGACAGTCTCTCACTAGACATCAGACTCATAGGGTGACACATGCAAAACCAACTTTCCTTTCGTGAGAAAAAGGAAGTTGATCTTGCCAACTAGGCCTTCTCAACCCGTCCTTAGCCTAAACGAGCACTACATGCATGGGTAAGGCATCCATTTATCTTGATTAATGTGATCCTACCACACCCACTAATTCATTAATTAGGTTATCAAGTGCTTAATTATGAAACCCTCACATGGGTTATTTTAGACGCCACTTTGTGCACCGACCCCCATTGAGAGCAACTCTCCCTACTAACATCTATAAGACCCACATAAAATCTAGGGTAAAGCCACTTGCACAAGGTACAAAAAGATCAAAAGAACCAAAAACATAAGCAAGGCATGAACCATCTCACAAAAAGTTCACACCATAGAGGCAATATAACAGTGCAAGGCTAAAACCCACATAAGCACAATACATGAAGATAAGATCAATGGTTTCACAAGGAAAAAAACATGAAAATCCAACATGTAACAAATTTCCCTTAGTCTCTAGAAGCAAATTTGACAACTTACAAAGACCCTAAATAAGATCAATAACATGTTTAAATTTCACTTATGTAATGCAATTCAACTCACAATAATGCAATAACCATGATAACAACATAAAAATCATGTAAACACTCATGGCTTGATATGGGTTGTCCTAGCAGACCTTCCTAGGCCCCGACCCTCATCCTGGGTTGTCCTGGAAGCCTCACCTGATCCCTGACCCCCATACAAACTCATGCAACTAAATCCATACTCCCCTCTAACCTTTGGAATCCCACAACAACAAATTCACACAAAAGACTACCATAATAAAGAATAACTCAAAATCACCTTAATTACTATAATCAAACATGATATTCAAAATAAGCACTCATTTCAACCATACAACATGCAATACTCCAAAAAAGCTATACCAAAGGTAACTATATCGTTCACCACACAATCATCTCTTTCTAACTAGTTAGTATGAAACCTTAATGCTAACTTACAACTAACCCACCAATATTCCAGTGATTTAATTCATAGAGCAATTTCACTAATCACTACTAAATCATTATAAAATTAACATTTGTTCACTAATTAGCTAATAGAGAACTACCTTAGTCAATTAACATTGTAAGCCACAAAAGATAATAAAATCACAATAGGTATTAAATATTCTCAATTCAACTTACTAAACCTCTAATTATGATCAATCATATTATTATGCTATAATTAAGTATAGACCACTTTAATTCTTATTCATTTTATTCATGTTTACAAAACTACATGAATACCAAATAAAATCAAATAGAGCTTACTATATCTCACAATTTTAACTATAAGAGTTATAAAAACTATAAAATAACAGAGAATAATCCATAAATAAAACATTTATTCCACAAATATATAATTACCTATATAAAATAAAACAATCCTTTAATCATATACACAAGTGATTACCCAACTAATCATAATTATCTGGTTCAATTATTTTCTTAAACAACATTATTGACTCTACAATATTTATATTTATAAATATGTGTAATAAGTTACCTATATATATATATATACTATAGAGGACCACATATAAAAAAATAAATAAAAATTTCAGAATATAATACAGTAACATGTAAATACAAATATATAAACATTCATATCTTTATATATTTTGGATTGCTAAACTTAAATCATGCTCAAACGAATGCATGACTAACAAAACACTGAATACCATTATATTTATACTAATCGAATTACAACTTCTAGAGAATACATTGAAATCTATTCATCATTTTAAACAATGAAAAAGTTCTAGAGGAGACTATCGGTGATGCTAAATGAAAACAATCTAAAAGATAGGCTTGCACTATACAAGCGTGTAGGCAGGACAACATGAAAAATGAATAAGCACAGACAACACACAACATAGACAATGAAAACTAACATCTAAAGCCACTAAATGAAAGTGAATCAACACAATATCAAGTTTTGTGATACATAAACTAGAGGCTATGCAACATTGATAGACAAAGGTAAAGCATGAAAAACAAATTTTCTTAGCATAAGACAAGGGCGCTAACCTAAAACAAAAGATTGGGAGGACATGGCAACTACAACCACTAATTAAATTGAATCTTACTCAGCTCCAAGTGTAAAGAAACCTAAAGGGTAGAATACAACAAGAAGGCCAAAGAATACAAAAAGGATGAGAGGGCGATGAACATCCAACCAACAAGAACATCAAATACCAACAAAATTTCAATATGAACGCCTTTTATCCTTTCAGTAAACAAAACCAACAAGATATAGAATCATTCCAAAAATATACATCTTAACAAATAGAGTGCAAAGAAACACATTTGATACTATGAAGTAATTCAACCACATAATACATTTAACCGAATGGTTTAACATACACTAGGAAAAGCATGCACTGCCCAGATAAACATGTAAGACGTATTCGAGGTCTGTAAAAGAATAAATAACACTGGTTCAACCAGAATGTCGTCGCGGAAGATATGATGATAAAAATAACGGTTGGAGATGTAAAAGTAGGCCGATGGTTAAGAGGGGATGGGAAATAAAACAAAAATACTTAATGGAAACTGGTGAAACATAATTGTCGACCTAAAAATATGCATAACAAGGTTGTAAACAGATTTGCAAGCGCAAGAGCACTATTCGAAGCCAAAATGGGTTAAGATTTAATTGCACGAGGAAAGTCCCCAAGTAAATGCCTCTAGAAGAACCGAAAGTAATTCTCTCAAACCCCAAAATGACACAAAGCTATAAGCAATTGAAACAGTTCAAGACGAATAAGCAATAATTGTCAATGATTAGTAAACGTAAGACACATATACATCAATCTTAAGTTCTTTCTTTTCCTTGTTATGCAAAAGATGAACATATAGGGTTTGAGGAGCCCAACGCAAATAAATGGGACATTATTTTATGCTATTGATTACATAAAACATATAGTGACAAGAAGAAGAAGAAAGAAAATCTAAAGATCTCCATATCAAGTTAACTAACAAAATTGAAAGCACAACCATTCAAACTCAATGGGAAGTCCTCTATACCCGAGCAAACCATGTGGGTCTTGCCAGATTTGAAATGGGTATTTCTTAAACGTTGAAGAGAGTGAATGAATGGTCTGCTCACCTAAACAATATGAGTTGCAAACTACACACCTATGGTGGATTTGACTCGAGGCAAAATTCATTTCGAGTGAATCTAGAAAGAAAATGGGACTTCCCCACTCCTGAATCTCCAATCAACACCACTTTGAAAGGATAATCATACTCATCCTCTATCCTCACCATTTTGAATATGAAGATTTCTTCCAACCCTAACTTGATTCCTCCCCCAAATAACCATAGTATAAGTGATTTTCTTGCAGACCCAACAATTTTCTTCTTTCGGGAAAACCAAGAATCCATCCCCTTCCCATTTCTCCCAAAAACACTCCTTATTTACCATCGGAAGACTGTTTTAATTTCAAAAACAAAAATCTAATAAAACTCCAAAAATCTCAAATAGACCACTAGTTTCCTTTTTTTTGACAATCAGTTAAAAAAACTGTGCATGCATTCCCCAAAATCTTTTTCCATCTTTTGTTTTGTGCTATTTAACTATTTGTCAATTATCTATAACATTCCATCTAAAATTTTATTTTATTTTAATATTATATTACACATTTGATTTATTATAAACTATAATTATTAATAGTTACATTTTTATTTATTTATCATATCACCTTTTATTTAATGACTTATTTTAATGCATTAACTAAGCTAAAACATTTATCAATATCATGAAATGGGCGAATCATGGAGGGGCACTACATCCTCCCCCCCTAAGATTTGACTTACTCCTGGAAGTCGTAAGGTTAGAATAAAAACATACACACATTAGTTGAAAATTTGTTAAGTAATACCACATTCACCTTTCCTTAACATAAATACAAGCATCATCAAATAATCAAGTAGACCAAATGTCAAACAATTACCTTAACCTTAATCAAGATCGAGAAGCAGGACCAATTGACCACAAACATCAAACGATGTTGACGAGGTAATGAACTGGATACTCATCCTCCTCGAGGATGATGGCTAGGGCAGGGGACCTTTTTTCATCTTTGTTTTCAACAACATTTCCATTGGGTTTTAAGGCACGCTCAGACCTGACATTTCATGCGGAGTCGATGTCTGGTACATGCGATCTACATCAGACAAACTGTCAAACTATATATATATATATCAAACAATCAAGCACACTGTGAGAGGAAATCACAACGTAGCAAGGTACTCACGAATGAGTAATGCTACACTGCCTCTCCCACCAAGACACTTCAAACAATAATCCACATCAACAAATAACAACAATTACATCATAAACCATCCGCTACATATCTATCATCAAAGCTGATTCGTTACATCAAAATGCCACACTTTGATAAAACACAACATATTTATGCAGTCAAAGCACCCATTTTTCATTAAATATTCATCATTTACATGCAAGACATTCTACTTTATTCATATACATCACTAAATTCTCACAAAATATTCAGTAAGAGACCCTGATTTTACACCTTTTTAGAAGCAGAAAACATAATTTATCACGTCATAAGCACAAAATTCCAGATTCAACACACATTCTTCACATACGCACACAAATTCACATCATCAGAAACCACATCACAAGGCTACACAAGGGTCCATAATGCATTCCCAGTAGAAAGAATATCAGTGCATTGTGTACTACACCGAGGGTCTGATCCTTTCCATTAGTTTTCTACACTATTGGACCAACACCACCTAAGGACAAATTTTGATTTGCTAAGCGAGGATGAACCAAAAGGGAAAACATAACCTCAAGAGTACAAGCAACTAGGTCAACGTAATGGGCTCATATGTATCCAGAGTGCCCAGTGTATGAACCTAGGCTCTGAAACCAAGTGTAATGCCCCACCGTGAAACCCAAAGGACAACACATCTAACTATCAATTATGACACAATTTTTTTATTTTTTTAAAAAAGAAACTTACATGAAATGTAAATCATACAACACTAACATATGATGCTCTAACATACATAAGTTCTAACAACGTCCTTTAGGGTATCATGGCTACATTACAAACTAATGCCATAACAATGATAAGCTAACTACAAGTTTCCATTTTAAAACCATAGCATAAGGTAAATGAACATCATACATACATCCATAACATGAAATATACTTCCATCAATGATCACATAATAATACCAAAGTGTGCATCCATCACTTTTATTACATAAATATACATCATTCCATGATTACATAATTACAATAATACTTCCCAACATACAACGGGAAGGATACATCAAACATGATATGATACAACTGAAATGATTACATCACATAACATCAATACTATCTCAAGTCTGGTCCAAGATCTAAAATCTCTGCACAAGGTACCACATCCATGCTCGTAAACATCAACTAGGAACCCAATGGAGTGCATAGCACATTCCACCCAACCATATGGAACCCTAAGGTCAACCCCCCATGCTAGGAGATGACAATAAGGACCCACTACACAAATATTCAAGCAGACATAGGCTTAACAAGACTCCAACATACAAGAGTAACAAACAAAACATAAGAAACAACTACTTCTAGAGGTACATGATCAACAAAGGTAACCACAAATAAGGGAATGCTAAGACGCTATAGGGAAGAGTGTCATCGCATGGTCTTGGCATGGGTTATTGTGACAGTCTCTCACTAGATGTAGATCCCCATCTCTGGTTATCCTGACAGTCTCTCACTAGACGCCAACCCCATAGGGTGACACATACAGAACCAACTTTCCTTTCGTGAGGACAAGGAAGTTGATCTTTGCAACCAGGCCTTCTCAACCCATCCTTATCCTAAACAAGCACTACATGCATGGGTGAGACATCCATTTATCTTAATTAATGTGATCCCACCCAACCCACTAATTCATTAATTAGGTTATCACTTAATTATAAAACCCTCACATGGGTTATCCTAGACACCACTTTGTGCGCCGACCCCCATTAAGAGCCACTCTCCCTACTAACATCTAGAAGACCCACATAACATCTAGGGTAAAGCCACTTGCACAAGGTGCAAAAAGATCACAAGAACCAAAAACATAAGTGAGGAATGAACCATCTTGCACAAAGTTCACATCATAGAGGCAATATAACAGTGCAAGGCTAAAGCCCGCATAAGAAAAATACATGAAGATAAGATCAACGGTTTCACAAGGAACACAACATGAAAATCCAACATGTAACAAATTTCCCTTAGTCTCTAGAAGCAACTTTGACAACTTACAAAGACCCCAAATAAAGATCAATAACATACACATTTAAATTTCACTTATGTAAAGCAATTCAACTCACAATAATACAATAACAATGATAACAACATAAAACTCATGTAAACACTCATGGCTCGATATGGGTTGTTCTAGCGGATCTTCCTAGGCCTCAACCCCCATCCTGGGTTGTCCTGGTAGCCTCACTTGATCCCCAACCCCCATACAAACTCATGCAACTAAATCCATACTCCCCTCTAACCTCTGGAAGCCCACAACATCAACTTCACACAAATGACTCCCATAATAAATAATAACTAAAAATCACCTTAATTACTATAGTCAACCACGATATGCAAAACATGCACTCATTTCAACCATACAACATGTAATACTCCAAAAAAACTATACTAAAGGTAACTATATGGTTCACCACATATATCGTTCACCACACAATCATCTCTTTTTAACTAGTTAGTACGAAACCCTAATGATAACTTACAACTAACCTAACAATATTCCAGTAATTTAATTCACAAAGCAATTTCAGTAATCACTACTAAATCATTATAAAATTAACATTCGTTCACTAATTAGCTAACAGAGAACTACCTTAGTCATTTAACATTGTAAGCCACAAAAGATAATAAAATCACAATAGGCATTAAATATTCTTAATTTGACTTTCTAAACCTCTAATCATGATCAATCATATTATTATCCTATAATTAAGTATAGACCACTTTAATTCTTATTCATGTTTACAAAACTACACGAATACAAAATAAAATCAAATAGAGCTTACCATAACTCACAATTTCAACTATAAGGTTTATAAAAATTATAAAATGACATAAAATAATCCATAAATAAAACATTTCTTCCACAAATATACAATTATCTATATAAAATAAAACAATCCTTTAATCATATACAAAAGAGATTACCCAACTAATCATAATTATTTGGTTCAAATCTTTTCTTAAACAACATTATTGACTCTACAATATTTATATTTATAAATATGTGTAATAAGTTACCTATATATATATATTATAGTGGACTGCATACAAAAAATAAAATAAAATTTATTAGACTATAATACAGTAACATGTAAATACAAATATATAAACATTCATATCTTTATATATTTTCGATTGCTAAACTTAAATCATACTCAAATGAATGCATGACTAACAAAACACCGAATACCATTATATGCATACCAATCGAATTACAACTTCTAGAGAATACATCGAAATCTATTCATCATTTTAAACAGTGACAAAGTTCTAGAGGAGACTATCGGTGATGCTAAATGAAAACAATCTGAAAGCTAGGCTTGCACTATACAAGCGCGCAGGCAGGCCAACATACAAAATCAATAAGCATAGACAACACACAACATAGACAATGAAAACTAACATCCAAAGCCACCGAATGAAAGCGAATCAACACAACATCAAGTTTTGTGATACAAAAACTAGATGCCATGCAACATTGATGGACAAAGGTAAAGCATGAAAAACAATTTTTCTTAGCATAAGATAAGGGCGCTAACTTGAAAAAAAATATTGGGAGGACATGGAAACTATAGCCACTAATTAAATCAAATCATACTCAGCTCCAGGTGAAAAGAAACCTAAAGGGTAGAATACAGCAAGAAGGCCAAACAATTCAAAAAGGATGAGAGGGTGGCGGACATCCAACCAACAAGAACATCGAATACCAACAAAATTTCAATATGAACACCTTTTATCCTTTTAGTAAACCAAACCAACAAGATATAGAATCATTGCAAAAATATAGATCTTAATAGATAGATGCAAAGAAACACATTCGATACTATGAAGAAAGCCAACCACATAATACATTTAACTGAATGGTTTACCATACGCTAGGAAAAGCATGCACTGCCAAGATAAATGTGTAAGACGTATTTGAGGTTTGTAAAACAATAAATAGTAGTGGTTCAACTAGAATACCATCGTGGAAGCTATGATGACAAAAATAACGACTAGAGATGTAAAAGTAGGCCGATGGTTAAGAGGGGATGATGAATAAAACAAAACTACTTAATGGAAACTGGTGAAACATAACTGTCGGCCTAAAAAAATGCATAACAAGGTTTTAAGAAAATTTGAAAGTGGAAGAGCACTATTTGAAGCCAACACGGGTTAAGATTTAATTGCACGAGTAAATTCCCCAGGTAAATTGCTCCAAAAGAATTGAAAGTAGTTCTCTCAAACCCTGAAATGACACAAAGCTATAAGCAATCGAAAAACTTCAAGACGAATAAGCAATAACTGTCAGCATGATTAGTAAACCTAAGATGCATATACATCAATCTTAAGTTCTTTCTTTTCCTTGTTATCCATAAGTTGAACATATAGGGTTTGAGGAGCCCAACGCAAATAAATGGGACACTATTTTATGCTATTGAGTACATAAAACATACAGTGACAAGAAGAAGAAGAAAGAAAATCTAAAGATCTCCATATCAAGTTAACTAAAAAAATCGAAAGCACAACCATTCAAACTCAATGGGAAGTCCCCTATACCCGAGCAAACCATGCGGGTCTTTCCAAATTTGAAATGGGTATTTCTTAAAAGTTGAACAGAGTGAATGAAAGTTCCGCGCACCTGAACAATACGAGTTGTGAACTCCACACCTATGGTGGATTTGACTTGAGGAAACATTCATTGCGAGTGAATCTGTGAAGCATATTGGACTTCCCCACTCCCGAATCTCCAATCAACACCACTTTGAAAGGATAATCATACTCATCCTCTACCCTCCTCACCATTTTGAATCTGAAGATTTCTTCCAACCCTAACTTGATTCCTTCCCCAAATAACCATAGTATAAGAGATTTTCTTGTAGACCCAACAATTTTCTTCTTTTGGGAAAACCAAGAATCCATCCCCTTCCCATTTCTCCCAAAAAAAACTCCTTATTTACCATCGGAAGACTGTTTTAATCGCAAAAAAGAAATCTAATAAAACTCCAAAAATCTCAAATAGACCACCAGTTTCGTTTTTTTTGACAATCAGTTACAAAAATTGTGCATGCATTCCCCAAAATCTTTTTCCATATTTTTTTTGGTGCTATTTTACTATTTGTCAATTATCTATAACATTCCATCTAAAATTTTATTTTATTTTAATATTATATTACACATTTGATTTACTATAAACTATAATTATTAATAAGTACGTTTATATTTATTCATCATATCACCTTTTTATTTAATGACTCATTTTAATGCATTAACTAACTCGAAACAACATTTATCAACATCATGAAAGAGGTGAATCATGGAGGGGCACTACAGATCTTCAGTCTAGTTGTGTATGTTTATATTGAGTTACGATCTTGTTGTATAATTGTTTGAAATGAAGCACATAATGAAGTCTTGATGTTTTGTGGAAATCCTTCCTTGTGTGTTTATTGTTATGTCGATGAGATATATGCATAAAATGTATATATGTATATATGTGTGTGTCTATGGTAAACTCATACATATGAATGAATACATACATGAGTATATGTAGGTAGATGTACCTACGCATGCTAATGGACGGATTACCCGTATGCATGGGAACATCGATTGGACTAAGGATATATATATGTATATACACATTCCATGTATATATGTCGATTGATGGAATTGTGTGTATGAGTGTTTTTATAAAGATATAGAAATGGTATGATGTATATATATATGTAGTATATATATATTAATATATATGTGTAAATTAATATAGTCACATATATATTTATATATAAAATTATATATATACATAATATTATTCTTTATATTTATATATATATATATTATATATATAAATATTAATTAAATGTATTTGATATACTCTATGAAATGAATATATATGAATATATATATATATATTGATATATAAGTATATATATATTGATATATAAGTATATATATATTGATATATATATAAGTATATATATATTGATATATATATATAAGTATATATATATTGATATATATATGTATATATATTTTGATGTATACATGTATATATATTTTGATATATATTTATACATATATATATGATATATAATAGACATATATATATATATATATATATATATATATATATGATATATAATACATATATAAATAAAAGTTATTGTGTTAATCTCGTAGCGCATAACATAACACTAATAATAAGTGAAGCACTGGATAGAATAAAGCACATAAAAAACATATGGCGCAACCTTTTAAGGAATATCAACCAATGCGTAAAGTATGTAAGATCTAGTCAAAACAAGGAATGAAGCACATATGAGTTCATGCACTGTTGTGTAAACATTTGAAGGGAAGTAAAAACTATTTTTAATGCAATGTGAATCAATCAAACCCGTGCTATAAACTTGAGCACCAATATATGAATGTGGCACCATATTAACAAGTGTTTGGAATGCTTACGAGGTCTTCAAAATACACATAAGTCTATAAATAGAATAGAGACTCAGTTGAGAGAAAACTTGATAGCATTTTGTAAAGGAATTCAAATTGGGAAACTTGTTTAGAGCTTGTTGTCCCTTATAACAAGTTGACTCTACCATTTAAATGGTGAGGACTGTTATGTGTTGCAAACCTGTGAGTTACTTTGGTGATTTGTTGCATGAGGATAGAAAGGTGGCATAAATATTAACTTGTTTATAGCCTTTGGTTTCTCACAAATTAGTATAAATAGAGGTGCTCATTCTACCGATTGCATCACTTATCAATCTGTTTTCTTTGTGTTATTATACTACAAATTTGGTGCAAAGTGAGTTGAGAGGTTGTGAGGTTGAGATTTGTTTTGTTGTTTTATATTGGTTTAGTTGAGAGATTTAGAGAGAAGCTAGTAGAGGAATTTGGGTTGTTTGTAGTGGAAGTTGCAAGCGAACTTGAGCTACTAAGCTAGGAGAGAAAATTATTTAGTTGGAGCTTTAAACAGTCAATGTTGATTTCTACTTCTTTGTTATTATGTTGGAAAGATTGTTTATTATATAGCCATGTTGAAAAAGATTCTCTTTATGTGTATTTTGATGCTTGATAGTCTTTTGAAAGTTCTTGATTGTTTCTTGTCTTGGGAACCCTTTCTTTTGGGTTTTATACATATATAGTTATTTATACCATAATGGGTTATATTTGATTATAAATACTATTTGTACTATATGTAGATTGTTGGTACTATATGAAGTATAATAATACTCTAAGTGTGTAGCATAAGGAAGAATTATTTTGAGATACTTGATTGCTATGTTAGTTAATGTGAGTCAATGGGAAGGTTATTCCCGGGGTTAGGATAATCCATGGAAAAGGGAATAACCTAGAATATAATAGAATAGAATACTAATGGTCAATAAAAATCGAGCAATTATAGTGGTGAATATAGATGACCCTCACTTGAAGTATTGGGTGTTTTATCTTCGGGTAAAGTAGTGTAGGTAGCCACTAGCTACACTGTCAATTCATTGTGATCCAAGTACATACTAGGTTGAGAATATCATAGAAATAGAGGTTGACTTTATGGTAAGCTCTAGATATGTAGGAAACATCACTATGCTTAGGAAAGGCTATTTGAAGTATGAGGTTACCAAACCAATCTCTTCGTCAAATGGAGGGCTATTTTACCAAGTTTTGTAGATGTGAAGGGGACCGCAATTAGTCAATGGTTGGTGGAAAAGCACTTGAGTGATGCTTCTCCTCATGTAGTTGGCAACCAAGATTTAGGAGAAGGACGTTCTGGACCATTTGTATTTATAGTTCATGTGAGCTTGTTGAAGCTATGTATGCATTCATGTGTCCATCTATATGGAAATTGTAATTGTGAAACAGTATATTGAATATATTTATGTAAAGTGAATTCATGCTTATATTATCGAAAAGATTCTTTGTATATGCAATAGAAAAGTTTGGAAAGGTTATTTTTCAAATGATGCATTTATTATTGGAAAGAAAAGAAATTTTTTGTGCTCTTGTTGATAGATGCATAAAATTTTCACTTGTGGGTAAAACTTAGAAAAATTAACGAGTAGAACAATCACTAGTACACAAACAACAATATATGACTAAATAAACTACTAAAAATTGCATATAAATGACTAACTTTAGTCACGTGACTATTAGTGGTTTATTTGTAGTCATTTATAACACCACTAAATTTATGACTAAACAATTTTAGTCATTTATTTAGTCATTGATTTTAGTCATTATTTTGGTCATTGATTTGGTCATTGATTTGGTCATTGATTTAGTCATTGATTTAGTCATTTATTTAGTCATATATTTAGTCATTAATTTTAGTCACGTGACTATTTTAGTGGTTTATTTATAGTCATTTATAACACCACTAAATTTATGACTATACTATTTTAGTCATTTATTTAGTCATTGATTTGGTCATTGATTTAGTCATTAATTCAGTCATTTATTTAGTCATGGTAGTGATTTGTTTAGTCATATATTTAGTCTTTAATTTAGTCATTGATTGTTGTTAACTGGTCATTTATTTAGTCATATATTTAGTCTTTACTTTAGTAATATATTTAGTCATTAATTTAGTCATATATTTAGTCATATATTTAATCATTAATTTAGTCATTAATTTAGTCATGTATTTAGTCATTAATTTAGTCATTACAAATCAAATCTAACTTAAGTAATCCTCACAAATTTATACATATAAACTTCAAGTATCATAGATATTCAAATGTTAAAAAACACCATGAAATGAAGACTAAAATTCTTGAACAAATATGATTGATCAGACACAAACACAAACAAATTACAAATCAAGAGGAGCCACAACACAGTATTTATGACTCGAGAAAAAACCACTCTGAAAATTTACTTCATTAAGCCTCATTGGCAAATCAAAATCTCATTGGTTACATTCAATGTCTCAATGACACTGTACAACTTACAAACACTATATAAACAAAATACTCCTATTTTCATATACTTATAGTATTTTCCCCTTCCTTAACTATAGTCCTTTTGGAAGGGCAACAACCTCCTATAGGGGCTTGACCCATTTATTCCCCTTGCAAATCCACAACTTTCCCACCGCTATTGGTTTCGGTTCCTCCAAAATCTTCCTCACTGGTATTCACCTTTCACTTCTCCAATTTGGAGCTACAACCTGAAAATAAGGTTTAAAAATTTGCACATCAAAAACTCAGAAAAGTCAAATAATACAGAGGACAAAATTCGAACATTTTCTTTTCCTTTTCCAACTATGGCACCCTAAACTTAGGCACTAGATATAGTGAATGTATCAGAATTAGATATAACATCCATCAAAAGCATATTTGGAAGTAGATTTTTATCAAATATTGTAGTTGCAAGTTCCACTAATTATAATAAAGATAAATAGTTTTACCTTTCTGCAACAACTAATACAATTTTGATAACTTTTAGAGGATCGACAATGCTAGCCTTCATCATATCAACATACTCACCTACAAGTTGCAACACAACATTAAACTTATTAATTAGACTCAACATCTAAGAAAGAAAGAAAAACTTCAAAAATTATCAATTTAGTTAAAAAATCATAAATTTTAAAGATCAAAGTAGTCAATGCTTCACTCTCTACATCCTCTGCTACAATCAAAAGAGGCCTTTGTTTATGTGATAAATGCAACAAGAAATTATATTATTTGTCAAAACTTATCACTATGTACTTATGAACTCAAGATCATTTAAATTGTCAAACTAATCGACATGACTACCTAATTTTTTTCTATCACATACACTTTGGGTATACAAGATCATTGAGAATCCCAATTATTGAACTATGAAATTCAGCAACGCAACAAAATTGCATCTTAAGTAAAATGTAAATCAAATCAACATTACATGTCTCAGCTTATCAATTGATCTCAAATTGTATATAAACATTTTTCATATAGCTTAAGGACATCTATAATAGATATGCACAAAATGAATTTGGTGGAAAGACTTTAAAAACTTTCAAGCAAATACAATTTGCAGGTGTAAAGCCAAATTCCACAACCATTGCCAACATCCTCCCTGCTTGAGCCAAAATGGGAGCTTTGAAACAAGATATGAATATCCATCAATGCATAGACAATACATCCCTATAAGAAATATTATACTCCCTCAAAATATTATTACATATTATTCTATTGGGGGCAATTTACTCTATCGGGGGGACTTTACTTTATCAAGGGGACTTTTGTTTAGAAAACCTAGATCACCAACATATCAGCTCATATGAGAGGTCAATAACCCACTATTAAGCCTACACATGACACATGAATGCACAAAATAACAAAGAAAAATAACAAATCATGCATCACACAATAAGTATAAGACAAAAAATGTCAAAAGAGCTGTGTTAGGACTAAAAAAAAAATCCACATATTTGCATTAACATCTATTCATTTATCTCCTAGTCCTTACAAAATCTCACCAGACTCAATTTCATGATCTAGACAAATTACTAAGGTTCGTGTAAAAAATCCATTTTTGTAACCAACATACCCAAATAATCACATTCATGAAATCCATTGAAGTCCTTTGATACCATCAGGCTAATAATACTCTATCGGTGGAACTCCCATCACCACCCCACCGATAGCCCGATAGGGACAATTCATATCCTTACATTGGGTAATATCCTTCCATCGGGCTAACTTCCAAGGTAGTCTCCCTGACGGGCCGATGGAAACAACAAAGATTATCACATCACCGCAGCTCTAGTGTATCGACAAAATGAATGATGAAGCTCCCCTGATAGCTTGATATAATCATGAGGTATCAAAGTCTAACACTTATCGGTGAAGCTGGGATGCATCGGGGTAATATTGTTTGATGTTTTATACTTATTGGTGGAGAAGGTGGCCATCAGTGGAAAATGAACCAAGGTCCCAATAATATAGTGATGAATGATTACTACTACTTGATGTGACATCAAAAGCATCGTCAGGATATTTAACATAAATGCTCTCCCCGATGACAAGACTGAAGCAAGTGGTATATTAATGAGTCAGAACAAAGGTGAATTGCACCATGAATTAATCACACAATTTGCAAAAACCAGAAAGGCTACACTAAGGGAAGAAGTAGAAAGGACAAAACTCGAAGCTCTCACGTAGTGAAGCCAGGAGAAGCAAAAATTCATTTAAGTACTCCACTCTTAGCTAGAAATTTTCATTTTTTCATAGCTTGAAATGGAAGAAAATGTGGAAAAACCTAAGGCAAAGAAACAAAAAATTAAAAAGAGGAATTTAAACCAAGACTTGATAGATCAGTGTCCGGGGTCAGGGCCAAGACCCAGAAGAAGCGTTCAAGGAAGTAAATTGTTATATAAACATAAGGGTCTTGGGGATGTTTGGACGCCACACCATAGCTATGAGCTTTTTATGTATCACTACAGAAAAAAATTTAGATTTCAACCAGTCTGTAACCCATGGCCAAGACTGAACTTAGGAAGACTTGTGGTGCCAAACATGTTCATCAATTTAGAATTGGTGAAAGCTCTAGCCAGTCGATATAATGCCAAGAAAAGAACTATCCAATCACCAAATGGGGCCGATATGCTTGTTATCTCTCGAGACTTGATCTCTAATGTATTTTAGTTAGAAGGTCACATGAACTTTCCATTCACCATTTGAGACTTTTTGACAGAATACCGTTGCATGGATACTAGTTACAAGAGATGGAAGCTAGCTTTACACATACCTAAGAATGAGCAAGGTCAACTTAGACAATTTTTGAGCAATGAGAACCCTCCATTTCATATAGATTTGTTTGAAGAATACTTCCAATATACCTACTACTCAGCTGGTCAAGTCTTGGGAATTGAGGTTCCACCACTTATGTCTATTGCATTGATGGTTCTAGCAGCTGATATACAAAGAAAAGATGCTAGGTCATTCGACTATGCAAACTATTTGGTGAATGGCCTAAATAAAGGGATTGAAAGAATAAAAAACAACAGTGATTGCATAGATTTCAAACACTATTCCTTGTTAATGCATTTACTTTTATATGAGGGACATGCTAGAAATGTGTGGGGTAAAGAATTATGAATCAAAGACACAAATAAAGATTGAAAATTTAAACCTGTATAGATGTGGACTGCACTATGGGATAGTCGATGTGAGAGGTCTCACTATTTATATTTTGAAGAATATTTTGTTAAACCACTAATGAAGTTGCTAGGATATTCATATAATCACAATTTATCCCCTGAGGTGTAGATATTTTTGAGACCAAAGGAAAACAACCCGAGAGGCAAGGTGAACCATAATTGGGGAGATTGGTATGCCTTCTCTGATTGCACAATAATAAGGTTTTATGGATTTGAAGGGGTTCCACATTTGCTACCTTGAGTGGTTCCTAATAGAGTTGCTTATTTGAAAATAGTACGACAATTAGCAAGGTCTGATACTAAACATCTCAAGAGTCATAATAAACAATCACTCTTTCCTAGCACTCTTTGTTTTGGAGATTTCACAGTATGTGCCATTGAAGGATATGAATAAATTGATGCTAAATTAGCTCATTACAACCTTCCTATTGGGTATGAAAGAAAGAAATTTGATGTAGAGGGATTTATTCATCAAGAAAGATTAACCCAAAATTTGTTAGGGTATGAGCATTGGTTTGCACTTGATGATGTGATCAGAAACCGAGATAAAGCTTCCACTGGTGAGAGAATGGATTCATATAATAAAGTGGTGCTTGCAGAGGAATGGAAGAGAAAGAATGTCCCATCATATAGAGAAGCATTTGCTGATATTCAAGATCCCTTGGCTAGGATTGAACAACTTATTGCTCATATGAATGAAATAGTAAAAGATGTGCCCTCATACGTTTTTGATACATCTCATACGAGTTACACAGGAATGCAGGCTAAGGATGTGGAGCCTTTGGATCACATACCCTCACAACCCACCCTTGATGTATGTTTCTCCACTGACAATAGTGAAGAGGAAGGAAGTGATGAGGAGAGTGATGGAGAGGAGCAACCAGTGGAACAAATAAAGGCCCCTATGATTACACAATATGAGCCCCCTCAGGAACAAATAAAGGCCCTGTGATTACATAATATGAGCCCCCTTAGGAACTTGTAAAATTTGAAACATCAGATGAGTTATCTGATGACATTAGGGTCAAGGCTAGTCATGAATTCGTTTTTGATAATGATTTTGTTAAAACTCCCAAGTTCAAATCATTTGTCTATGAGTATAAGGGGAAGAAAATAAGACAAAAGGAGCAAGACAAAACTCTTGAAAAGGAAGTTGATGCCTTAGAAGAATTGAAAAAGGAAGTTTACAGGGAAATGCAATCCATCACTCCTGAAAGGGGTAGAGAATTACTTCAAGAGGCTGGGGTACTACTTCTACTAGGATGGGACTGAGCTCAACAATTATGTTCGACAGTTACAGAAAAAGAGGGCATATAACAATGAACTTATCAGAGGAAGCTAGTGATAAGATATATCCAGGATCTGGATACAATCTAGATGAGGATGCCTTGCTTATTTGGTCACTATTCCCTCATGAGAAGAGGCTGATAGTGATTGAAAATCCTAATAAAGTATTTGGACACCTTTTGGTCAAACGAGTTGGGGACACTAATCCCTTAGAAACTACAGAGCTGAATGTCAAAGTGGCAAATTTCACTAGAGCACGAATTGAAAAATTGGTCAAAGAGAATGACAAATTGAAAAAGCAATTATCACATCAAATGGAGAAGTCATCTTCCTCTTCTGCTCTAGAATTGTACGATCCATGGCTTGAAAAGGATAAGAGAGTGTTAGATGCATTAGATGATGCAGCCTATTGGATAAATTCCCATTTGAAAGCCCAAGAAAAGTGTAAAACATTGGAAAAGGAGGTGAAAATCATTAAGTACAATACTGTGTCCGAGATAATCAAAGAGGTTCAATAAGCTGATAAAGAAAGTTGATGATTATTGGGGTGTATTTAAGAAAATACAATCAGCACTAGAGGAGAATGTTTGGTTACAAGGAATAATGATTGATAAAAAGAAGGAACTTCTGGGTAAACAGATCCTGAAAGACCAAACACTGCAAAGATATAATGACTTGGTGAAATCCCACAACCAATATCAAGAACGACTCAAAGAATACCTTAGTTGTGTTAATTTGGTTCCTGCACTCCATGATGATACAGGGAATCTTCGAGAAAGGGATGATTGGAAAACAAAATTTATAGAGTTTCTAACAATTACATTGCAGGAGATCAACGATGAGGATATGGTCTTGCAAAATACTCATAAACAAATTGAGAAATTCATGCACATAGAGTATGATATGAAGGACGTCATATCCAATGCCGAAACTCATGTAGAATAGGGGTACATTGATCACCTCTGAGCTTTCAATCTGTTTATAAATCAGGTAGTGGATAATCCGGGTACAACTAAGCAATAGTTAGAATCAGTCGGTGGTAATGTGGACCCTATCATACAGTAAAAGCTTTGAACAGGTCTTAGATGACCACATGCTTTTACTCGGAGATTAAGGGATTGGTACACATGTTTATGATTGTGTTAGTTTCTTAAATTAAGTTCAAAATAATGTTTTGTTATCAAGAGTCGTGTCTTTTGGTCTGAAGCTTGTTTCCTCTCATGTATATAAGAGAAACCAAGACCAAAAGAAGGATATAGGAGAAGATAGTAGGAGAATAGGGATAGATAGACAACAAAAAGCTTCCATAATGTTTCCATTTGAAAAGACTATGTTGCAGATATAATTTTGAGGAAATCAATGAAAGATCTCTAATTCTGTGGCTTTATATTGGTATCAATTGTTTGTTGAAAATATTCAATTATCTTGTTGTCTCAAGTTTAATATTTCCGTATTATTTAAATTGGTATATCATGTGTCTCAAGTTTAATATTTCCTTATTATTTAAATTGGTATATCATGTATATATTCAATTTATCAATGCACATTTTTTGTTCGATGGAGGAGCATCTATTTTCCTCAGACATGCAAAATTTGTCATGTTGCACTATATTTAGCAATTCTATAAAACTTGACAAAAATTGCCTGCAACAACTTTTGATAGTTTGCAATTTTACAACATTTTTGCAACTTTGTCTCTTTTACCCAATTGACTCTAAAATCATCCTAATTCATAGTGAATGGTCTCACAAGACCTAATTAACATAAAATGACCTCCTCAAATGCTAAAATTACCTACTAAGATGCAATGGCCTTCAAATTTGAAAATGGAAGCTTAGGTGCTCCTGCACCAACATGTATGCTAAATGTGGGATCATAGACAAGGCACTTGAAGTGTTCGAAAAAATGCCTCAAAGAAATGTGGTCTCATGGACTACAATAATTGTAGGATATACACAAATTAGATTTGTTGAAAAGGCTTTAGAAACTTTAAAGCAAATGCAATTTACAGGTTTAATTGCAATTTGTAGGTTGTTCCAAAACAACCTATGGTGAATTTGGGATATGTTTTAGAAGTCATTAAAGGGTATCTGAAAATGGTTTTATATCTTGTCTACAGTGCTTGAGGATTGAAGGAATTGAGAGATTGAAGTCTATTTTTTGTGATTTTTTTCTAAGTGAGTTTGAATGGTGCTCCTAATTGCTATCAGTCTCCATGTTGGAGATGCCCATGCTAATAATAGAGACCTTTTTGGTAGATCAATATATGGATATTGAACCCACCATGCCGGTCTACCAAGATTATGGGACCATTATCTAATCATCAAACAAACAAAATCAAATCACAAATGAAATATAACCTCCTATAACAAGTCAATGAAAGAATATAATAGAAAGGTGAAGGTAGAGGCAAAGTTCTTGGCCTTCACATAAATTTGATGAACCAATTTTCCATTAACACAACTCAAGAACTCAACCAAGGTAGAAAAGAACTAAAAATCCAATTGGGGCAAGGAACCAATGCTTTGGAAAAGGATTTAGCCAACCACATAACAAGTGGGAGCACATTGTACTAGATAAAGCTTATGCAAAATAAGGTGGGGTAAGTCAGTTCCATTTTTAGTAATGTGGTAAGAGTCATACAGGTAACGCTATGTTAGGCTAGGGAACTCTTCTTGGAGGTTCTAAATGATTTTCCTCTTTTTTATAAGACTGTGTTGGCAGTGCCACCTGGATCACAGTTGTTTAGTGGGATTCCAAACCCATACAATGAGGTACAGTTGTGGAAATATCATAGAGAGAAGCTACAAGCTACCATGATGATTTTTTCGAGTGAATTTATATCAGAGTCTTGCTTAGCATGGCTTAAGATATGTGCAAATGATATTCTCTCTGTATATAGGCTTGGGGGAAAGTATTTGCTTGATCTTGTGAAAAGTGGAAAGGAACTTGCAGAGAATGAGTCATTGATCAGAGAAACATAATAATCGCCCCTTGTGGTTGTTCTGTCATTTAAACAATTCATCTAGGAAAGTTTCAACGTTCTTATTTCTTGTTTATTTAGGAACTGGTGGTATTTTGTCATTTAAACAATCCGTCAGACCATCACGGGAACAAGAGACTTCGTCCCCATGATAGAAGATCCTCACGCCGATGAAAAAACAAAACCGTTGACGCATCGTTGGAACCAGAAGACACGTTCGACTGATAGACCAATAAGGTGGGGGTAGTCAGTTCCATTTTCTGTAATGTGGTAAGTCATATAGGTAATGCTATGTCAAGTTGGGGAACTCTTCTAGGAGGTTCTAAATGATTTTCCTCTTTTTTATAAGACTGTGTTGGTAGTGCCACCTGAATCATAGTTGTTTGGTGGGATTCCAAACCTAGAAAATGAGGTGCAGTTGTGGAAATCTCATAGAGAGAAGCTACAAGCTACCATGATGATTTTGTTGAGCGAATTTATATCAGAGTCTTTCTTAGCATGGCTTAAGACATGTGTAGATGATATTCTCTCTGCAGATAGGCTTGGGGGAAAGTATTTGCTTGATCTTGTGAAAAGTGGCAAGGAACTTGTAGAGAATGAGACATTGACCAGAGAAACATTGGACAGTTTGGATGCATTTGAAGGGAGCTTGGACTGGGTAAAAATGTTTTTTGGTTCAAATTTTGAGTTTCCATGCCAACGCATGTGTGAGATTGTTTTGAAGCACTCAAAGAGTATGTGGGATGAACTTTTTGAAAGCCTATTTGTTAGTAGGATGAACCAAATAATAGTTGATGGATTTGTAGATCTGCATGAGAGAGTTAAGGTTGGTAAATGCCTTGTGTATAACTGAAAATATGTTATACTTCTGTGAATCCTTGCATGCAAGGATACTCAATAATGAGTCCTTGCAAATCAATTCACAGCTCTCTATCCGAGAAGAGCAAGGATTGATATTGTGGCCCTCAGATTGACCCAGTTACCCCTGCAAATACAGTCTCAGAATGAGAGATTCAAAGAGGAGAAGCAAGAATGCCAATCTCCATGAATCCTGTTCTTGCAATGCAACAATGAAAACTAATCTAAATGATCAAAAATGCAATAAACAAAACTAATTTATTGAAATGAAAATTGATCTACATGCAATGCCATAAATGAATTACTTTGCAAATTAATCTACTATGAAGATTAAGCTAAAATGTAATATTAAACTATATGCTCTAAAACTAAGATGCTTATAAAATCAAACTAATGTGTAATCTCAAATGATAAAATTCAAGAAAATTTGTAGCATAAGTCCGATGTAAAAATTCATTTTTTTTTTTTTGAAATGAGAATGAGAGGGCTCATTTTATAGGCAAAAGTGGAATTGAAGGCAAATTCAGAAGCAATGTGGGATAAATAGAAAAATAGAAACAAATCTTGATTGGAATTCTTTTTTAGTTTATTTCGCTTTTTTGTTTCCATTTTTTCATCACGGATATTCTTGAGAGGATATTTCATTTATTTAATTTAATTTAAGATGATAATATCTTTTAATAAAATAAAATAAGATTATGTAATTTAGAAATGAATATTAATAAAATAAAATAAAATTATTTAATTAAAAATAGATTTAATTAAATAGCATCATTTTATTTAAGTAATATTAACTTCAATTAAATAATATTATTTTATTTATTAAAATGGATTTATTTCTTTTGATTAAATAAAATTAATGAAGCATTCAAACCTTAGGGAAAATTGAAACATTTGAAATAGTTATGAATTGATTAAGAAATTTGATTTGAAAATGCAACAATCATTGATTCAGAAAGTTGATGTTGACAAATTAAATAAATGGTCCCAAAGTCTAGGTGACCATTTTAGGTTGCATACACCTTGAAGCTGTAGTTACATCTCTGGAAAGTTACAAAGATGTTGAAACCCATTTGCACAAATTAACTATTAGTGAGGGCTGACTTGTCAAGAGAGGGGACCTAAAAAGTGTCAATTTACTTGGGTTTAGTTTTAGATTTATGATGACAAATGATGAAGATTGGTTTGGTTGCCTTAATGCTTATTTTGGAACTGAGGTTAGTCAAATAAAAGACACCATAGATAAGAGGTCCAAGAATATTTTGGAAAGTTTTCTTCATGCACATAAATCTCCTTCAAGGATAAACGATTTAGCACCTTATTTGCAAGAGAAATGCTTCCATTTTATCTCAACATTGATTGTTGAGATTGAAGAACATCTTGCACATATTTTAGAAGCTCTCTATCAAGAAATGAAAAATGAGGAGATGCCAGAAAAAATGAACAAGGAGACACTAGAACTAACAGTTATAGTGGAAAGGGCACTTTTCGTAGGAAGGCTTTTAGTTGCTCTCAATTTTCATTCAACTTCCCTTCCACTAGTTCTTGGCTTGTCTTAGCTCTGGTTTGTCAAGAACAAAGGTTCAGTTTGAGGGAAAGGATCTTCGAATTTCAGATATTCTAGTATTGATTTTCATTACCCTCTTCTAGACAGTTTTGGAAGACAAATACTAATGAGAGGGGTTAGTTTGAAGCCTAAATCACAGGATACAAATAATAGCACAAAATTGAATAAACTAAGAAGAACTATGCACAATATTTGTATCAAATCTCATAGCATGTGGATATTGTGGATAACTGAAGAGCTTTTAGGCATTTTCACAAGAGATCTAAGGGAGGATGATTCTTTATCCATGACAACTCCTTTGAAGGCCTGTATTCTCAATTGCATTGCATATTTTGTTTGTTGTGGCTTATGGAGTTGGTTTCATTTCCATGGTTCATCTAATCACTGATCTCTTCTTGTAGTTTTCATGAGATTTCTTCTAGTTCTGATTTAAGCCATCATGGTTTATATTTGGATATATTAATAATCAAATGAGAATAAAGCATCTAGAGTAAATAGCTACATTTGATTCTTTCAGTCACTTAAAACTCTTTATTGCCTAATAAATGGAAAAGACTAACAGGTGCCCTTTCAACCCTTCCAGTCCATATTAATCATGGAGATTTAATCTGTAAGTATGCAGAAAAGTATCAAAGCGAAGCAAAAAAGTTAGAGATTTTCATAGGGCCTATGAATCAACTCTTGCTGTTTTTATATGAAAATATTGTTGTTTGTTTTCTATTTATAATATCTATTGGTGTCATTTGGGAACTCCTATTTTTGGGAATTCAATAAGAGTTCTCAAACAAAGTAGGATGACATCTACTGTACAACTGAACTACTGTTCCACTGCATTGTAAATGTTAAACCCCTACCATCCCTGCACTCCTTTCATTGTACTCTACATGGTTGATAGAAGAGCCACTTTTCACTTTATTATTGTTCATCCTTTATCTTTACGTGCTACTCTATTTTTTACACGCAACTTCAAAAGTGATTTGCATGCCCCGTCAGAAAGTGGAAGCTAATTTTAAGAGTTCAAATTCTGAAATTTATATAGACAACTCAATCTACATGTCCCTTAATATCATTTTTATAGATAAAAGTAAGTTGTCTTGTGAACTATGCAATTTGATAGTGGAAACTTCGAAAAGAAAAGATCATTTTTAACATCTCATAACGGAAATGAAAAGAATAAATAGACCTCGATTCCAAGTTCTCTATATAAATCCTTAACTTCTGCAACACAAGATGGTTTTGCTTTTCCATAATTAGCCTAAAAAAGAACATAATCATTATTAGTCAACAAGCAGCTAGTAAAATTATTAAAAATAATGGATCATATGGATCATATGGCCTGACCACGTACAAATTTGAAAAGTAAAATTAACTAAAACCATGGAAAGTGACTTACCACAAGATTCTGCACAAATCGTGTTCGATGCGGAAAAATGGGCAGAGGTTGCAATCCAAAATTAGGCATCGCGCTTTACTTCTCCATTTTGGCGGGCTACTTTGAAAATAAGGTTTCGACTCACTGCTCCATTTTGGCGAGCTACATTGAAAATAAGGTCTTCACGAAGGTTTTAGAGTATGTTTATTAAAATGAAAATTATGCTTATAAAAAAAAAATTGGTCCTTTTTCCATTGCTTATTCTTATCTTTTGTTTTTTCTCTTCCTTTTGCTTATTTTTTTGTTTTTCAAGGTTTTTGGGTTTTAGTTTTTTAGGTTCTCTTATGGTTTTTCATTAATTTTGATAATTTGGTGGTTTTTCATCAATTTAGAAGAAACTTTGGTGTTCATATGATGACACCACAAAACAAAATATTTATTCCACAAAAAATATTTATTAGTAATTTTATTTGTAATATTTTATTATTAATTATGGCGGGCTATGATTGAAATTAAGGTCTTGATGAAGGTTTTAGAGTATGTTTATTAAAATGAAAACTATGGCCAAGATTTTAATAATGAGTACATTTATATAGTTATTTATTTAGTCATTTTTATTTGTCTAATATTAGTCATTTATTTAGTCATTTTTATTTGTCTGATATTAGTAATTTATTTAGTCATTTAGTTGTGATTTTACCGGATGACCAAATTAGTCACTTATAAATGACCAAATTAGTCATTTATTTTCCAAATACTACTAGTTTTAGTCACGTGACTAAAAGTTTTAGTCACGTAGTCATTTATTTGCCAAATTCTACTAGTGAATGGGCATGTTATAGATCCGAGGCATGCAAAATTTAGGTAAAAAGGGTTTCTTGGATTGTGCTTTCATATGAGGGTTTTGTAGAGGAAATTTCATAGATGACCTCTTGAGACAAAAAAGACCTCACCATTGGATCTAGGATGGCTGAGAAACAAAAAATGACAAAATTTTGCACTATTTTGGGAAAGTTGAAAAAAAATGCAAAATTTTTTACCCATAGCCTTGACCGTATGACCAGATTGCAGGTTGGGTTGCAAAAAAAAATTCAACCTTGTTGAAAATTAAATCCTACAAAAATAAAACTTGAGTGAAAAAATCTTTTGAAATCATATCAAAAACATTAAAAAGGGGGTTTGTGGGGGGTCCACAGACCACCCCCCACGGGCCTGTCTGAACTGGCAAGGACTGACAACCCTGCCAAGAGTATGTCATGGTAGGGGTTGTCAGCCTTGGCCCCACAACCGGTGGGCCTATGCCGTTGGTGGGGCTTAGATCCCCGCGGTCAGCCTCCGTTTGGCTAGGGGACCAACCCAATCCACAACTATAAATTTTCAACCGCCCAAATTCATTAAAACAAAATTTAATTCTTTTAAATTCCACTAAAGAAATTCAAATTTATAAAAAAGTAAACCAATTTAAAATGTATTTAAGGTTTGCAGACCCTGGTAGTGATGCCACCTACCTACATTGCTAGTACACCACTAATTTTGGTGGTGCCACTAGTGGATCGCCAGCCAACCATCAACCCACCAGCGGAGAGCCACCCCTAAACAATCATATTGGGTAGATTAGAGAAATTTTCTTTCAAAGGGCATAAATTTTACCAAAGATGTCAGATTTTCAACATCTTATACTCATTGGAAAGGCTATTCTAAGCACTACACAGTGGTATAGGTTTGGTTCCATGATTTTCTATTTTGATCAGTTTAGGGAGCCTGAAAGTTAGATGTTCTTAGTTTCATGGTTTTGAGCTTAATTTTTGAATATGGAATTAGATTTTTGATTTCAAATAGGTGTTGGAGATAATGTATAGTGTACCACATAGTGGATCAGGATGAGGATGGTACTTTTTTTATCACTTGTAAGATCCTGAGATTCAGGGTGTGATTGCATGAGCATCCAGATGATTCAAGAGGAAAAAACTTGAGGGAGTACATGTTTTTTATATGATATTTATGATGGTACAAATGATTATCATTTTGGTGCTTCTTAGTACAAGTTTATAGGTTTTTTTCAAAATTTTGAATTTGATGGTGAAAGGTACATAGGTTGTCTTTAGTTTTGAGGACATGGGTTGACACAAAGGGAGACTTGGAGTCTTGTGTGGGTGATAGTTGAGTGCAGGTGCATTGTTAGCTATGGTTGTAGTGTCATGGATATGTAGGTACATTTGAGAATTGGCATGACATGATAATGTATGTGGTTGTTTGGTGGTTTTATGGTTTGGTGTTAGGAGGTTGTTCTTATCTCCTAGATGCTTGATTAGTCCCTTGACTATGGTTACTCATTTATGGACATGTTTGGAAAATCAAATTTGTGGATGATTTAGTGTTGGAGTCTTGATATCTATAGGATTATCTTATTTGATATCTTTTTTTGTAGGTTACTAATGTGATTATGAGTTTGCATGCTTCATTGTTTGGTATCTACAAGTTATGCAGTTGTATGGATTGATCACCCATTCAGTTGCAGTGGGATGGCTCGGTGTGGACTGTCTATATCCATGAGATCATTTTAGTGTTGATGCAGACTTTGTTATTTGGCCTTGTTTTTGGTCATTTGTGTATTGGTATGTTTCTTTGGGATGAGAGGATGGATGGTTAGAGTACCTAATTAGTCAATTGATGGGACTTGTAGCATGTGATTTTATCGAGATGTCATGATAGCTTGGTTGCATCTCATTGGTTACACTTTTTAGTGAGAGCTTTTGTTATTGATGACTTGGCTGTGTAGGATTGGTTCTTGATGGTTTGATGGTCATTGTATCTTCTTGGATTGGAGATCTTGGTTCTACTTGGTATGACTGGCATTTTAGTTGTGTGTGTGGACCTGAATGATCTTCATGGAGGAGATGGTTTTCATGATTCGATGTGTAGCTCGATATCATGATTTAGTGGGAGTTGTTGGAAGTGACATGGATTCATCATTAGTGATGGTTATCTTCATGTGATTGGAGATGTTCTTGGTTTAGAGTGTGATTTATATAATTATGTCATGGTTTACTCTTGATGCTAGCTTAAAATTTTGGCATGATATGGGTTCTCTTGAGACCAAGATGTATGCATTTGTGCACATGATCTCTTAGGAGGAGATGATTAGATTATGATGTCATGACAAGTTCCATATTTTGTAGTTGGATCTTTGACATTGGTCTTGATTGGATCTCTTGGTATTGAGTACATTGGTCATTTTATTGGGTGCTTCATGATAGTGTGGTGTTTAATTTGGGCCTTGGCTTGGATTGATCTATTGGAGGTGCTCATAGATACTTGGAGATGTGGATGAGGTTGGAGTTCTCTTGAGATTATCTAGAAATTTGTTTGAGACAATTACTCTTTAGAGGTTTTAGCAAGAAGATCAAGGAGCTTTTACCTAGATATAGACATGAGTTCATGATGGACCTATAGAGGAGATTGCTTGGAGTGAGTCATGATGACTTGGTTATCCTAGAGGAGCATTCTAATTCCCCACTCTTTGTCTACTTGACTATTTATCATCTAATAGGTATTTTCCATCCTATTTTTGATGTGTTTATGTTTCGTTCTTTGATTTCTCATGGGAATGAGTTGAGTCATGGTGATGAGTTGAGTCATGGTGATTAATTTTGGAGACTCATTTGAGGATTGCTTAGCATGATTTATCTTTCATGGATATGGATCTTGAGCTATGGATAGTTAGTTTTGGAGGGTTCATTTTGAGAGATGGTTAGCATGGTTATCTCCTTGTGCATTTGATTTTATGTTATCATTCATTGATGAGGAGTTTAGGAGATTCTTATTGGGTTTATTTCCTTGTTTTAGAAATGAATACTTTGAGTTTGATTTCCTTAGTTAGAGAGGCTTACATCTATGTTGGCATTATTACATGATTCATATGTTGTACTTGATCTAGGAGATTAAGTGGTTGGGTGTTGTTGAGGCTTTTCATTTGGGGTTGTTAGGAGATCATACTTGACACAATGTTTCACTTTGAGGTGTTGATAGAATGAAATGTTATGGTTTATAGGTTTTATCTCTTCATTCTATGGTTCCTTCCTAGAGGTTCTTGTTCATATGATTTGGGAGGATTTTGGTGACATGTTGTGATAGATTATGCAGTTGTTTGTGTTGCATGTGTAAATCATTATTATTGTCTTGGTACTTCATATTTTGATCATTTATCACACCTTGATATAGTGTTGATTGGTAGACTTGATATGCTTTGACATTATCCATGAAGTGGGAGTTTCTAGATATGTACTTCATTGATAGGTTTGATATAGGGAGTTTGATTACAGTTTATGTTTTGCATATGTTATTGGCATGAGTTTACTGATGTTATTGATACCTAGGAGATATGGATGGTTTGATGTATTAGCATGTGTTGTGGATGCTATTTTTGATCATGCGGGTTTTTTACCTATGCCAATAGCTTGTTTAGAGCCTTTGTTATCACTTAGATTTGATGCTTGTGTTCTTGGATTGGTGAATCTTCACCTTGGCATGTTACTTTTCTTCCATAGGTGGCACGTTGGAGGATGAGAGGATTTATTTCTTGAGATGGTGGTCACTTTGGTTTTATTACAAGTATCTTTATTGAGCATGAGAGCATGCTATAGATTCATGTGGTTTCATGTATGGCTATGATGATGTATTTCATTGATTGATCCCTTATGCAATGTATATAATAAGTGGGAGAAATTTGGGATATGGTGTTGTACATCATTTCATAAAATTTTATATGATAATGTTGTAATTAAATAATTATTTAGTTGTAATGCACCTAGGAGGTGTGGTTAATCACACTAGATAATTATTTGGGGATCATTTTATGTTGTATTATAACATTTTATTATTATTTAATGTGCTAGAGACATGGGATAATAATTTAATATTGGGGAAAATATTTAATAAAGTAAAAACTTAGTACCCAATATTAAATAAGGGGTTAGTGGTTTTGTATTCACATGGTTTTGTGGTACATGGTTTTATCTTACCACTTGGTTGTATTTGTGTGAGCTTGAATCTATAAAAGAAAGCACATGTTTAGTGGTTAAGTTCAAATGGGTAAGTGGGTTGTTATTATTGACTCTTTTTGAGGAGTGCATATGTGAAGCATGGCATGAGATGTGTGGATTCATGCTTGGATACGTGGAGGATGCATTGGGGAGGCTTGATGCTTCAGAGGTATTCATTGTAACACTTGTAATATTTTATTGCTGAATAATAGATGGAGTATGGATGCTTTTGGAGGTTGAGTTTTTTCCCTCTTGAGGGTTTTACCAAGGTATATCATGTGTTATCTTGTGATTTTTCTATTTTATCTATGCATTATGGTTACTTGTATGCATGCTTTTCTCTAATAGAGTTATGTAGGAAATGGATTAAGATTGTGGGTATTATGCATTATTTCCTAACAAGGAAATGGTATGTACTTACTTATCCTATCTTATCTAAGTAATAAAAATAAATTAATTAAGTAAATTTAATATAATAAGGCACAATTAAATAATTACACCAACACCCCCTTAAGTGTAAATTAGAAGAAATGTGAAATATGAAATGAGTTCTAGAAACTAGGCTTGATCAAGTACCCATGTACAATGAGAAGGAGAAAACTCATATGATAAAAAAATAAAATCCCCCCTAAGAAGGAATTAAGAGAGAATTTCTACATAATCCCACCAAAATAAGTTGAGAAAGAGATATCCTCATGCAAGGAAAAACTCCCTCCTAAAATAGAGAGAAGAGAGACCATGTAACCCTCCCTTAATGTGTAATTTTTCATGCCAGTGATTGATGCTTGAAATATAATGTTGAAGATGGTCTAGGATCATTGAACAATGCTTCTTCCCCTAGGATGGAAAGAAAAAATATACATGCAATATTTCTTCCCATTCTTGAAAGGAATATGATGAAGGGTACTCCCCTTACAATCTAAAACTCACAACAACAACAGGGAATTGCACAAACACAATGCAAGAGGGAAGCAAATATTTTCTATTATCACTAAAATGAAAATAAAATTACAACATTACAATTGCCATCATATGGGCTTTTTGATTACATAAATATGCAAATTTGCAAATCAAAGCCACAATCTACTCTGATTCTCCCCCACTATAACCCCCATTCACATCCTTTATTTGGAAGGTGTAATTTCCCTATAATCTTTTGGAAAGTGTAACTTCCTCAAGAAGATATTTCAAAATTTTATTAATTTTGGTAGTACAACTTCGTGGGGTCACAACTTTTGATCTGACCATTGGATTTTCAATTATAATACCTTTTCGAAATGATCTTGAGAAGGAACATCTCTTTAAGGTAGAATTATTTCATTTTTAGCCAATTTTTAGGCCCATATGGAGCCTCTAAGTGCTTCAAAATTGACTTCGAATATTTTAATAGGATTTCCAGAAAACAAAATTTTAATATCTCTCAAGTGAAAAATGATATTGAAGTGATTTCTTTGCCATTGGCTTCAATTTACCATTCCAGAGGTTTGTGTAAGATTTCATGCCCAATGGTGCATAAATGCAAAATTAATAAAAATAGTAACCCTACCAAATTTAGCCCTTATTGAAAAGAAACAATATTTTTTGGGTGAGGCAAGATTTCTCTTACACCCTAGATGCTCCTGCATCAGACACCCAAGTTAATTTGAAAAGTGGACCCGTCACTTCTCAGGAGTTAGAGGGAAACCAAGATGATTAACCTCAACCTTAGATAACCATGACAAATCTTCAATAGGCCTTCCTCTCCATTTCACCAAGTACTCTACATATTTCTTGTTTCTTGTGCTTCTACCCACACAACTATCCAAAATTTATTTTATCTCCTCCTTTTTTGAAGTAGGTGACTGAATATTCCATTGTGCTTCCATTATTTCTTCATTAATTCCTTCATCATGAAATTTTATTAAATTTGAAATGTTAAACACATGTAAAATATGAATTTCATTAGGTAACTCTGCCTCCAATGCATTTCCTGAATCATGTTTCTTCAGGATTCTACATGGTCTAGACTTCTTCATCTTTAACTTTTTGTATGTACCAACTAGAAACCTCTCCTTTCATAAATGAACCATGATTTCATATCCTACTTGGAACTCCTTATACCTCCTTTTATGATCTGCCTTAGCCTTATATAGTGAGTTCATCTTATTGATATGTTTCTTCACCTCTTCATGCAAATTCTTCAGGTGCTCAGCAAAATCTTCAGCCTCAACACTACTCTTCTCCCCCTTATCCATCTTTCTTAGTTTAGAAGAAATTGTTGGACTACTCCCATACACAATTTGGAATGGTGATTTACCAGTGCTCCTGTTGATATAATTGTTGTACAAAAATTATTGCTATGGTAAAATCAAATCCCATCCCTTGAGTTTGTCTCCTACTAAGCATCTTAGCAGGTTACCCAAACTCCTATTTACCACCTCTATTTTTCCATTAGTCTATGGATGGTGTGTAGAACTCAACTTCAAATCAGTCTTCATCTTCTTCCACAATGTCCTCCAGAAATACCCAACAAACTTGGTATCTCAATCTAAAACTATGCTCTTGGGTAGACCACGCAGTCTCACCACCTCTCTGAAAAATAATTCTACAACATGAACAACATTATTTGTCTTATGAGACAAAATGAAGTTTTCCATCTTTAAAAATCTATCCACCACCACAAATATAGAATCATGCCCTCTCTGTTTCCTTAACACTCCAAGAACAAAATCAATACTAATGTCATCCCATGGCCTCTCAAGTATAGGTAATGGATGGTACAATCTAGTATTCTAACTTGTACCCTTCGCCATCTGACATACTCTGCAACTATGCACAAACTTCTTCACATCCTACTGCAACTATGGCCAATAGTAACACTCACCAACAGTAACAATGATCTTATCTCAACCGAAGTGTCCAACTAATCCTCCATTGTGTTTCTCCTTGATCAGGTTCTCTCTCATGGAACTCCTTGGAATGCATAATCAATTCCCTCAAAACAACATACCATCTTGTATTGTGAAATCCAACCATCTTGTCCTAACCAAAGTGATATGCTCCATGCAAGCTCTCCAAGCGTCTGTAAAATTGGGATCCTTAGGATACAAGCTCTTGAGTTCATTAAACCCAACAACTTCAATCTTTATTTTTGTTAACAAATTTTTCCTTCTACTTAAGGCATCTACAACTTTAATAGATCTTCCGCTCATATGCTTCAAAACAAATGTATAACTTTGCAATAATTCAACCCATTTCAAATATCTTTGATTCAACTTCCCTTGACTATTTAAATATTGTAAAGCTTGATGATCAGTAAATAAAAAAAATCTTTTGGCAACAAATAGTGCCTCTATTTCTTCAAAGATTGAACTATAGCATAAAACTCTTGATAATAAACAAAATACTTCTTTGCATCATTCAATTTTTCACTAAAATAAGCAATGGGTTTACCTTCTTGACTCAAAACAGCTCCAATGGCATTGTCACTAGCATCACAATCTACCTGAAATACCTTGTTGAAATCTGGAAGTGCCAAAACAGGTTGCTCTCTAACTTTCTTCTTCAACATATCAAAAGTTTTTGCTGCTCCTATAGTCCACTTAAACTCTTTTCTATCCCCTCTCATTGTTTCAATTAGAGGTGCACAAATACTACTAAAACCTTTGATAAACTTTCTATAACAAACTTTACAAACCATGAAATATCTCACCTCAGTAGCACTCCTTGGTGTAGGCCATTCAACAATAGATTTCACCTTCTCTAGATCCATCTTAAGACCCTCTATTGAGATAACAAATCCCAGGTACACCAACTC
Organism: Sequoia sempervirens; assembly: GCA_007258455.2. Lineage (NCBI taxonomy): Eukaryota > Viridiplantae > Streptophyta > Pinopsida > Cupressales > Cupressaceae > Sequoia > Sequoia sempervirens. Next base: position 170,130 of record VDFB02252342.1, read on the forward strand.
TCTCTTCACAAAATTTCCCTTCTTCAAATTGATCAACTTCTCTCTTAGCTTCTAGAAACAAAACTGATACACATCAAATGCTCCTCCAATTTCTTGATAAAAATTAAAATGTCATCTAAATAAATAATGACAAATTTACCCAAAAACTCTTTGAATACCTCTTTCATGAGCCACATGAATGTGCTCGGTGCATTGGTTATCCCAAAAGGCATAACTAACCACTTGTGCAAGCCCTCTTTGGTCTTGAAAGTTTTCTTCCATTCATCTCCTTCTCTAATTCAGATTTGGTGATAACCACTCTTCAAATCTATCTTTGTGAAGTACATAGCTCCACTCAAACAATCCATGATGTCATCCATCCTTAGCGAGGTAAATCTATACTTGATGGTGATCTTGTTGATGGCTCTAGAATCTATACACATCTACCATTCCCCATCCTTCTTTAGTGCTAATACTGCAAGTACTACACATGGACTCAAACTCTCTCTGATCAATCCCTTTCACAACAACTCTTGCACTTTTCTGTTCAACTTGTCACTCTCTATTTGAGTCATATGATGAGCGGACTTATTTTGGAAAATTGGCTCTAGGAATTAGGTCCATCTAGTGGCTAATGTTCCTTACTAGAGGCAAACCTTCAGGTAAATTATCAAAAAAAATATCCTAAAACTCATTCAACAAATTTGAAACCTCTACAAGTACCTCATTAGTTTCTTCTTTATCAACTCTAGGGATCAATGTGAAACACATATGCTCATGCCTCATACCTTCTAGGAACTGTATTCCATCAACCCAAAAAAATACTTGCATTACTACATACCTTTTCTTTTTCCTCCTTCATGGGTTTCAACTTATGACAAATGCCATCCTTTTTCAAGGAATAGGTGTTAGCATGTCCATCATGCACTACTCACCAATCAAACTTCCACAATTTTCATAACATGTGACAAACATCCATAGGTATGATATCACACAAAACCTCATCCTAATAGTTACCAAAAATTTACCAAATATTGCTCATTGACCAATGTCCTAGGGTCCTTCTACAACCATGCAATCCGGTATAGTTTTGGATGCCTTCTCCTCTCCAACTACAATTTAGTAACCATTTCCTCTAAAACAAGATTATTAGTGCTACCTCCATCAATGATAACATTACAAAATTTACCTTCATATTGCATCGATTGTGGAACAAGTACTGTCTTTGATCTAGTTGCTTCTCCTCATTCAGCAAGGCTCTTCTAATAAGAAGGTCCTCACCTCTTTTAACATCTTCAAAATGTGAAGACTGAGAATCTCCATCTACATGGGAAACTCGAGCATTACCTTCAAGTATTCTATTTTTCCTCCCTTGATGTTGAGGACACTCGTAGGCTCTATGTGCTTCTCCACATTGAAACTAGGTTCCACAGAAGCCTCCTCTTCTTGTTCCTCATCCAAATCTTCCTCTTCCTCTTTGGTCTCCATTATTTTGATCTAGACTCGATAGAATTCTTTGTTGGAAGAATGAATAAGGAGACCTCTGGTTTTTTTGTTGTTATTGTCATTGATGCCAACATCGTTTGGTATCCAATTTTTTTCTCATCTGGTAAACTATGTTTGTGCTACTTTGATCCGGTGGTTTGGTCTGGAATCACTCTAGGTAAAATAACGACTCATATTTTTTTGATATGTTATTCAAGATTGCTAGATGCAGCTATGGTCAGGGATTCAACAATTTTGGTTGAATAAGTTGAAAATTGTAAATGATAGTTGTTCGGCTTATAGTTTTTGGTTTGGTCTTTATCTAGCTGACTTAATCAAGCAGTATACATTTCTTGGATGCTTAATGTTCTTGTGTTTTGGTTTGAGCTGACCTATCTTATGGTTGGAACGTTTTGTTTTAAGTGTCAAAGATGTTTTTGTTTTGAAGTTGACAATACATTTTGAGTTAAGTATGCTTACATCCAATTAGGCTGACCTAATTGATGTATGAAGATGTAAATCGTGTATATATATATGAAACATCCACATACTGTTAAGGATAAGCAAGTGAATATGATAGTGTGAATACATGTGATAGAGTGATATTGTGAAGCTGTTGATAGTTGTTGATAGTTGATATATATTTGCAAATCGGTGCAGAACTTTTGTTTTTCCAGCGCTTAATTTGAACTGTACTCAACACACAAAAGGTGCATTACATCAATTCATACTCTTGGAAGTGAGCCATATCTTTTTGTATCTTGGTGGTTAGCCATTTCATTTTGTATTCTGGTTGTGAGCCTTCTAAGGACAATGAGTCTTGGTAGTGTGCCCTGTAATATCTTATAACCGGTTATAATATATTGTGAGTTAATCCTCACCGTGGTTTTTTCCCACTTTGGGTTTTCGACATAAAAAATCCTGGTGTCTATGAGTTGTGTAATGTTATGATCTCTTTCATGTTCTTACTTGAAGTTGTTGCTAGATATGTTTTAATAATTGGATGGTTAGTAATCAAATGGTTTTGTAGAATACTGATTCACCCCCCCTCTCAGTATTTTGTGTTCAAAAATTGGTATCAGATCTTGGTTCCTGTGGAAAAGTCTAACAACTTAAGGAAGATCTTGAAGTTTGAACACATGGATGACAAAAAGTATCCTATTCCTCTGGAAGAGATCTCTACAACTGAGGAACTCCATGTTGCTCTTTAAGATTTAGATAAAAGTGAAGATAAGAAAAAAACTTTGAAAGAAAATTTGAAAGAAGAAAATGAATGCATCAGAAAATTAAGAGAGCAAATCAAGAAGTTAAAAGAAAGGCATAAAGAATTCAGTGATCAATTGAAGGAAGCTATTGATGAGAGAAAGACCAGATTAACAGAACTATCCTCTAGACCTAAGAAATTAGGAAGAATATCTTATGCCACTGGACCTACTTCCAGTGTTGCTGCAACACAGAAAGGAAAGAAGAAAGAACACAATATTCCTGCACTAATTGATGTAACTGCCTCCACCGGACCCGGTACTTGTGCTTCTAAAAGAAAGAACATACCCCTTGTTGCACCATCTATTACTCCCAAAAAAGAAGAGTAAAGAAAAAGGATAACAAGAAGAGAAGCCTAAGTGATGCTATACATGAAGAAATAGATCTTGGAATACCAAAAGAGAAACAATTAAAGAGAAACAAAAGAAGCAGTACTTCCACTGGCAATGAAGAAGTAGAAACCAGAGTCAATATCTCAACAGATAAAGAGACATAGGAAGAAGAGAATGATTTCAAAATTCATGTGAATAAAAAGAAGAATGAAGAAGGAACATCAGATCCTAAGGAGGACATGCCTAGCTCTCCTCCGGCAAGTGAACGACTATCTCTAAATCTAGCAGCCTTAGTGAATAATATGATAGATTTTGATCTTATGTTGACTGCTAAATTGTTTGATGAAGTCAATAATGAAGATAAGGAAACTATTATTGATGCTTTCACTCAGTACATAGTTATTAGCAATGTGAGTATGGAATCTATCTGAAACAAAGTGACTGACAATGTTTGGAAAGAGTTAGTACAAAGAAGGCACAAAGCTTTAGATGTTGATGAAAAGATGAAAATTGATGCCTTGAATTCTTATGGTTCCTCTCTATCTGAGGAAGTAGCTACTAATCTGTTGAAAGAATGTTCTAGATTGTTTAGAGTCAAACAAAGATTCAATATGCTTATGACTAAGGAGAAATATAGCATAGAAAGAGTAAGACAAGAAACTCTAGACACAATCAAAAATTTGGCAAGGAATTATGGGACAAGAACCAGTTGTTCATCCCATACAACTCAGGCATAGGAGCATGTTAATATTACATAACCAATAGATCATCCTTTTCTAGAAAGTGGTAAAATACATGATGTTTCAGAGACACTCGCCCCTCCGAATGATACAGTGGAGAAAACCAACAAATAGGCTGAAGATCAACATAAAGATGATACTGGTAATGAACCAGAAGAACATCATGAATCTACTAGAAACAATAGTGAGAAAGATAAAGATGAAGGTGAAGGAAGCAAGGATAAAAAGAACAATGGTGATAAGGATGATGAGGATAAAAAGGAGAAATAAAACAAGGATAAATATTTGGGAAAATATTTTGAAGAAGGCAAAAAATAGGAAAAAGAAGAGGAAAAAGAAGAAAAGAAGGAAGAGGAAGACAAGAAAGCCACTAAGGCTGAAAGAAGTGAAGAAATTCCCAAGGCTATTGAGTTATCCAAGCCCATCGGAGAATCATCCAGAAGCACTCTCAAAGGTCTACTATCAAAGAAAACAGTACTTCAGCCCATGCTACCACCTCAATTAATCAAGCTACCATCACATTCGAGCTATGCAGATTTAACCAAGATTGCACCAAGTGAGAAAATAAAGATCTACGGTACTTTTCTCAACTCTGTTACATAGGAAACTACTAAAAATTATCAGAAAGGAAATGAGTTGATAAGTGAAGCTATTAGAGCTTTATAGGAGATAGCCCCCAGTGTCACCATTGATGATTCTTTAGCACTGATTGAGAACTTAAAGGTTGTAGTTGATTATGTCAAGGAATACACCTCTAATCTTAAGGTACAGACTATGAAAGAAGTGGATTCAACTCTTCTTGAGAAAAAGGTTATTGATTCTACAAGATAAGTGTGCAATTACACATGATAGAGTATTGCAAAGGTTGAAAGAGGTTAAGGACTGTGATGAGGAAGCTCAGTTATTATTTTTCTACTGCATGCTGTGTCCTTATGCCACTCAAAGTATCAAGGATCTAATGGACTCAATAGAGTATCAACTTGTTGATGCCTCCAAAGACTACAAGGTTGTGGATGATAGGAACTACATTGGTTGGACTTCTATTGCAGACCTTCAGAACAAGTTCTTCATTCTGCAAAGGAAAAAAGAAGATGCTATAAGGCAATTTAGACAGCTTGGAGATCTGGTAATGTCCAAACATATTTCCATTTCAAGCACCTTAGTAGATGTAGAAAAACTAGAGAAGATGAACAGATCAATCCTTCCACTCTGGAAGAAGGAGAAGAGTGCCTATTGGAACTGGAATCATTGAATAAATCTCTTACCAAAGAAACAGGGATTTGGGATGATGGAAAACCCATTTGGGAAGAAATCGTCAAGGAGTTACAAGGTTCCCCTAGCTCTTGATTAAATGTTTCTAAATTCCTTACCCTTTGTCCTTGATGTCAAAGGGAAAGAAGGTTCTATAGGGAGAAGGCTCTATGTGAAGGAAAGTTCAATGTAAATAATGTTTTGGTTTTAAAAATAGTTTTGCGTTTTTGTATATTTGAAAGGGGGAGTTGTATAAAATTTTGGCTTTGGAGTAAGCTTCATTTTTGGCACATGTTGCAATCAATGACAAAGGGGGAGATTGTTGGAAGAATGAAGGAGGAGACCTCCGGTTTGTTTTTCTTTATTGTCATTGATGCCAACATCATTTGGTATCCATTTTTTTGCTCATTCGGTAAACTATGTTTGTGCTACTTTGATCCAATAGTTTGGTCTGGAATCACTCTAGGTAGAATATCGACTCATATGTTTTTGATATATTATTCAGGATTGCTAGATGCAGTTGTGGTTAGGGATTTAGCAATTTTGGACGAATAAGTTGAAAATTGTAAATGACAGTTGTTCAACTTATAGTTTTTGGTTTGGTCTTTATTTTGTCGACTTAATCAAGCGGTATACATTTCCTATATGCTTAATGTGCTTTTGTTTTTGTCTGAGCCAACCTATCTTATTCTTGACATGTTTTGTTTTAAGTGTCAAGGATGTTTTTGGCTTGAAGCCGACAAGAAATTTTGATTTAAGTATGCTTACATCCAATTAGGTCGACCTAATTGATGTATGAAGATGTAAATCATATATATATATATATATATGAAACATCCACATACTGTTAAGGATAAGCAAGTGAATATGATAGTGAGAATACATGTGACAGAGTGATATTGTGAAGTTGTTGATAGTTGATATATCTATAAACCATTGTAGAACTTTTTTTTTTCCAGAGCTTAATTGGAACTATACTCAACACACAGAAGGTGCATTACATTAGTTCATACTCTTGGCAGTGAGGCATATCTTTTTGTATCTTGGCGGTTACCCATTTCATTTTGTATTCTAGCTGTGAGCCTTCTAAGTACAGCGAGTCCTGGCAGTATGCCCTGAAATATCTTATAATCGGTTATAATATGTTGTGAGTTAATCCTCACCGTTGTTTTTCCCACTTTGGGTTTTCCACATAAAAAATCTTGGTGTCTATGAGTTTTGTGATGTTATGATCTCTTTCATGTTCTTACTTGAAGTTTCTGTTAGATATGTTTTAATAATTGGATGGTTAGTAATCAAATGGTTTTATAGAATACTGATTCATCCCCCCTCTCAATATTCTGTGTGTTCAACATTCTTTTGTATACTCCTTAACATATTTTCTCACTTGTTTCAACCCTTGCATCTTCTTCAAAAAATATAGCTCATAGTCTATAGGAATAAACTATCTCTTCAATTTTTCCACCATCTGATCCCATCTCATTATTTTATCTTTTCCTCTTCTATTTCTCTCCAATTGGACTTCTGTCCACCATATGCTAGCATGACATTTCATCTTGGCCTTTTCAAATTTGGCCCTCTTTGGATCTTCTATTTCCTCATACTCAAAACACTCTTCCATGCCATTGAACCAATCAATCAACTCTTTTGGATTCAGGTTTCCAAAAAAATTAGAAACTTCTATCTTCTGCCTCTTTCCAATCTTGGAAATGGCCCTAATAAGTCTAACTTCTCCATGATCCATTCCATCCTGTGCTTCTTCTTTGAATGGCTCTTCATTTTTAGCCTCATCTTCACTTTCATCTCTTCCTCGGACATCAAATCCTCTATGCAACTCCTCTTGTAGTGCTTGAACTTGTCTCTAGAGGGTTCTAAAACCCTCTTCCGTTACCCCAACATTTCTTCCATCATGACTTATTTGTGGAGGCATCGTTTCTCACATACCCATAACCACAAGTCCTAGTGTAAACTACCTCATGTTTGGCGATCTGTCTACACACTCAGGAACTCCTGCTCTGATACCACTTAATGAAGGGTAGTCCCCTTATAAATTGAAACTCACAACAACAACAAAGAATTGCAAAAACAAAATGCAAGAAGGAAGAAAATATTTTTTATTATCACTAAAATGAAAATGAAATTACAACATTAGAATTACCATCACATGGGATTTCTGATTACATAAATCTACAAATTTGCAAATTAGAGCCACAATCTACTTTTCTCTCCCCCCCCCACTATAACCCCCATTCAAATCATTTATTTGGAAGGTGTAACCGCTCTAGAATCTTCTGGAAAGTGTAACTTCAAGAAGATCTTTCAAAATTTTATTAATTTTTGTAGTACAACTTCGTGGGGTCATAACTTTTGATTCGACTATTGGATTTTCAATTATAATACCTTTTCAGAAATATCTTGAGAAGGCACATCTCCTAAAGGTATACTAATTTCATTTTCCACCAATTTTTAGGCCCATCTAGAGCCTCCAAGTGATTCAAAATTGACTAAATATTTTAACAAGATTTTCAAAAATTGAAATTTTAATATCTCTCAAATGACAAATAATATTGAAGTGTTTTCTTCACCATTGGCTTCTATTTATGATTATGTAGGTTTGTGTAATATTTCATGCCCAACCGTGCATAAATGCAAACTTATTAAAAATAGTAACCATACCAAATTTAGCCCTTATTAAAAAGAAGCAACATTTTTTTGGGTGATTCAAGATTGTTCTTACACTCTAGATGCTCCTGCATCAGAATATGAGGGAATAAAACTAAGCCATGTTGGTATCTAGAGATGCCATAATCAAATCAAGATTCTTAGGCTTAACTACAAAAATTGAAAATCATAATCTTGTGGAAACATATGTAGAACAAGATCCAAAGATGGAGATGGATCCTATAAATGTGTCTCTTGAATCTCAAAGCCAATACCAAATTATGTCAAATATTGATGAGATGAGTCAAGTACCATGTATGGTTTAGTTGCAATAACCATGGATGTATGGTGATAATCACTTGTAACAAAATCAAACCAATGTGAATCTAGTACTCGTACAAAAAGGTGTCAATATGAATGATGATTGAGTCAAATCTATGAACTCATGAATATCTATAGAATTTATCACAATAGAAGAAAACATAGGTGGAGAAAGAATAAGAGGGATTAAATTTACCCTCATATTATTTAAAGATGACTATGATGTAACTCTATAAGAGCTATCATCTAAGAGGAGATGAATACACTTAATGATATCCTCCAAGTTTGAAAGATGGGAATCATAAAACAAACTTGTAGTGTCTATCAATTACTCATCCCAAGTATTTGTATCTAGATGATGTTGAATGTGATCCTACTATATTGAATCACTGGAAGCCATGGATGTAACAACATTAAATTTTAAATAATCAACAAGAGATGGGTATGACATCTCAATGCATGTAATTTGACACCCTTGAATTATATATACACAAAAGATGCTTTAGTATGACATTCAATATGTCTATTAATGCTAGAATAGAATAATGTGATAAACTAATGTGATTATCCTGAATATTTCATTTTAGTTCATCAATGTTTTTAGAATACATTCATTTTCATTATGATTTTTATTCCCATATTAACCACACTTGAACTTACATGATTAGAAGGATGGTGCAGGGGCACCTAGCTTCATGTTGTAATTAGGGGTCAAGTGTTGGGATTTTGGTGTTTTGAGTCATATTTGATATAATAAGGTCTATTTAGACCATTTCCAATGTATTGAGTCATCTAGGGTCAGTTCTAGGAAAAGTTGTCAAGTTTTGTGTAAATGTTGTAAATGTTACATTAACAACCTTGCAATTTTTGGTTGTTTTGAGAAGTTGAAGGGTCACAAGTTCAAAAGACAGTTATGAACCATTGGTTGTTAGTTGTACAAGTTTAAAAAGGCCTTTCAAACTTTGAGGCAATCTTCTAGAGGTCATTTTGGTGTTCAAACAATAAAGAAGTCTCTATTTTCTGCATTTTCTTGTGTAAATCTACTGCTATAGGCTTATGTACGGTTTTGTACTGAGAGATATTGATCTAAAGTGAATTTAATTTGGTGGAGACATGAACTAAATTCATTTTTGTTTTGATTTGGATTGATTTCATAAAGTTTTAAGGTTTCTAGAGGCAAATTATTGAAAATGAGTTGAAAACTGTGAATTTGAGGGTTTGAGAGTGTAAATAATAAATTACCATTCCACCAGTGAAATTCTCTATAAATCGGTGGAATGGTGTTATATAGGTTTCTTTTCATGTTTGTTGTGTTGGTAGGAGTAGGGGAGGTAGATTTATAATGTTTTTTTGATGCCCTAGATAGAAATTGCCATGGTTTAAGCATGAAAAGATGGCTAGTGGCTAGGGTTTGATGAAAAAGTGTTAGGAAAGAGTGGGAGTCAGTTTGGGAAGCATGTGCAGGCCCTAAGTGAAGTTTTTAAGGTGTTTGTGAAGAGATTTTAGGCCAAGAGTATATAGAACCAATAAACCCCTAAGTGAACAAGCCTAAATAAGCCTAAGTAGGGTTTTTGGAGTTTGATGAATTTGTGGTTATTTTAGTTGACAAAAATAATTGATTCAAACCTTATGAGACCTGGTTGTAGTCCTGGGATAGAATTTTGTGGTTGGGAGAGTGTTTGGATTGAAACTGCTTTGTAAAACAGGGCTAATTGAGCCTAATTCTAGTGTAGTAGCAGAGATTTGAGGGCGATGTTCCAAAGGAACCCCTTATGATTTTGAAATATGTTTCTAAAGGGATTAATGGGTATCTAAAAATTGTTTTGGTTTGTGGGTAGGAGTTATTTATTGAAAGTTATGGTCAAAATTCACTATTTAGAATGCTACAAACAAAATTGAAGAAATTGTAAGAAGTCACCAAGTTAAGGTCTTCAAAGTGAAAAAGTTGTTCAAGATTGATTGAATTGGAATTGATTTGAAAAAATCCTCCTTGCTCTGCATCAAATTGGTATCAGAGCATAGGTTTTGATTTTTTGAAGGAAAGAGGTTGAAGTTTGAAGAAGTGAAAGTTGCAAATTGAAGGACAAGATGCCTCCTAAAGGTAGTGTAGTCATTAATAGAGAAATAAAGATGATGGAGTCTTAAGAAGCAGTTTTAGCCAGACCTACAACATTGGAAACAAACCAAAGAAGAGGTAAGGCCACTAAAGAGGAGAGTGATCGAGAAGAAGAGGAAGAGGGTGAGAATGAAAACCCTGCAAGAGGAGTCAAAGGTGATAATGAGTTGGACCCTGATGAAAGAAGGATGGTTAAGATGCTGAAGGCTATCAAAGGAGATGCTTCTGAGGTGAAAATGGAATTTCCAATGTATAGTGGAAATTTGGATGCATAAGAAGTGTTAGATTAGGTTGATGCATTGGAAAATTATTTTGAATACAAGGAGGTAGCAGAAGAATAAAAGGTAAAGTTTGCAAAAAATAAATTGAAAGGCACTTCCCTAACCTAGTGGAACTATGTATAGGAAGAGAGAGTGAAAAAGGTCAAAGTAAAAATCAATTCATGGGATAGGATGGTGTCTAAAGTGAAGAGTCAATTCTTTCCTATTGATTATGCAATTCAGACTTTTAGAAAGTTGCAAAATCTCAAGTAAAAAGAGATGAATGTCATGGCTTACACCGAGGAGTTTCACAAGTTGAGCATTAGAGCAGGTCATGTTGAAGATGAAGTTGAGAAGATAGCATGGTATATGAATGGGTTAGGGTTCAATATCCAAGATGAGTCGAGTCTTGCCACTCCTAGAACGGTTGAAGAATGTTTTCAGTTGGTTGTTAGGGCAGAAGAGAAGTTAAAAAGAAGGAAGGAAAGACAAGGTAGAGGCATAGGAAACACCTCTAGAGGAAGAGTTTCAATTTCTACTTCAAGGTAGTCCTATGATGACCAAGAAGATGCAAGTAAAGGTGAAGAACAAGTTGTTGATCAGAGAGGTGGATTTAGAGGCAGTGGATCAGGTTTTAGAGGAAGATTTGGAGGGCAAGGTAGAGGTTCAAATACCTTCTCTAGAAGATGTTATCATTGCAATCAATTTGGTCATCAAGCATGGAAGTGCCTAGAGAAACAACCTTCTACTTCACATGGTGGTGAAAAGAGAGTTCAATTGGTGCAAGAAGATGATGATGAGAGTGTAAACTCTCCAATGCAATATGTTGCTCTAGAAGTTGGGGAATCATTAATGGTCAGAAGAAACTCATCAAAGCATCAAAGGAGAAGGAGTCATCACTAAGAAGGACACTCTTCAAAACAACTTGTAAATGTATGGGTAAGGTATGTAAGGTTGTAGTTGATTCAGGAAGTATTGATAATATGGTGTCTATTGAAATGGTTGAGAAACTAAAATTTCCTAGAATGCCTCATGATACTCCTTATAAATTGTCTTGGTTGAATGAGGGTCAATCTGTTTTGGTAAATGAGAAAGCTTGGGTTGAGTTTAATATAGGTGGCTACAAAGATAAGATTATGTGTGATGTATTGCCTATGGATGTGTGCCATTTGTTGGTAGGAAGACCTTGGCAGTTTGATAGACATGCCTTGTGTAATGGTAGAAGCAACACTTATGAGATACAAAAGGATGGAATCTCTTATACATTGAAACCCTTCACAAAAGATGATAAAGGGCAAACCATGAAGCCTAATGTGATAATGTTAGGTAGGAAAGAGTTTGTAAAGATAGAGGAAGAGGAGCCTATGGAGTTTGTAACCACTCCTACACTTGAAGGTACCACAACAATAGACTTGAAGAATGGTTTGAAATTGGAGGAAGATGATATTGAGTTAAGGATAAAATCTGATATTGAGAAGGTCAAGGATGAATTGATTGTGGAGATTCAAGAGTGGGTTGAGAAGCATGTTGAGGTCATGATGGAAAAGTGTTTTGTTCATTGATTTCAAATGAGGCTGGTGGGCAGTCAATTTTTATGCACTCAGATGATTGTAAACCTGATAAAGTGGTAGGCAAAGGGGCATATCACTAGATGGAAGAGATAAAAGGTGTACTACAACAAAAGGATGAGAAGGGAAACATTGGTGGGAAGATACAAGGTGAATTACAAAGATATGTGGGAAAGTTCAAGTATGCATCAAGAGTAAAGAAGGGGACAGTTCATGACAAGGATGGAAAAGGTATGCTTGCAGGTATAAAGGTAGGTTTAACATCGGTTCCAGATGAAAAAAAAGTCAAAGAATATCCATTAAGTAGGTTGTTGGAGTTGGAGCAATTTCTAGATGCCAAAGAGTTCACAAATGCAAAGACTAATGTTGCTTTCCAGTATTTAATCGAATGGAGAGGATTAACAGATGAAGATAACACTTGGAGGTTAGAGTATGATGTCATCAAGCATGGTTTTGTTGTAGCACAGTCCTCAAGGGGATTTGAGTCCTTTTTCTGTCCGGGTGTATGGTGTAGGGGCACCTAGCTTCATGTTGTAATTAGGGGTCAAGTGTTGGGATTTTGGTGTTTTGAGTCATAGCTGATATAATAAGGTCTATTTAGACCATTTCCAATGTATTGAATCATCTAGGGTTGGTTCGAGGTAAAGTTGTCAAGTTTTGTGTAAATGTTGCATTAGTAACTTTGCAATTTTTGGTTGTTTTGAGAAGTTGAAGGGACACAAGTTTAAAAGATAGTTATGAACCATTGGTTTTTGGCTGTACAAGTTTAAAAAGGCCTTGAAAACTTTGAGGCAATCTTCTTGAGTTTATTTTGGTGTTCAAACAATAAAGAAGTCTCTATTTTCTGCATTTTCTTGTGTAAATCTGCTGCTACATGCTTCTATACGGTTTTGTACTGAGAGATATTGATCTAAAGTGAATTGAATTTTGTGGAGACATGAACTAACTTCATTTTGGTTTTGATTTAGATTGATTTCATAAAGTTTTAAGGTTTCTAGAGGTAAATTACTGAAAACGGGTTGAAAACCCTAAATTTGAGGGTTTGAGAGTGTAAATATGGAATAAAAGACCATTCCATTGGTGAAATTATTTGTAAATCCGTCAAAAGGTGTTAGATAGGTTTATTTTCATTTTTTTTGTGTTGGTAGGAGCAAGGGAGGCATATTTATAACATTTTGTTGATGCCCTAGATAGAAATCACCATGGTTTAGGCATGAAAAGATGGCTAGGGGTTAGAGTTTGATGAAAAAGCATTGGGAAAGAGTGAGAGTCAGTTTGGGAAGCATGTGCATGCCCTAAATGAAGTGTTTAAGGTGTTTGTGAAGATATTTTAGGCCAGGAGTATATAGAACCAATAAACCTCTAAGTGAATAAGCCTAAATAGGCCTAAGTAGGGTTTTTGGAGTTTGATGAATTTGTGGGTATTTCAGTTGACAAAAATCATTGATTTAGACCTTATGAGACCTAGTTGTAGTCCTGGGATAGAAGTTTGTGGTTGGGAGAGTGTTTGGATTGAAGTTGCTTTGTAAAACAGGGCTAATTGAGCCTAATTCCAGCATAGCAACAAAGATTTGAGGGTGATGCTCCAAAGGAACCCATTATGATTTTGATATATGTTTCTAAAGGGTTTAATGGGTATCTAGAACTGGTTTTGGTTTGTGGGTAGGAGTTATTTCCTGAAATTTATGGTCAAAATTCATTATTTGGAATGCTACAAGCAAAATTGAAGAAATTGTGAGAAGTCACCAAGTTAGGGTTTTCAAAGTGAAAAAATTGTTCAAGATTGATTGAATTTGGATTGATTTGACAAAATCCTCCTTTCTCTACATCAAAGGATTACATAGAGAACTCAAATAAAAAGGAGAGAGAGAGAGAGAGAGAGAGAGAGAGAGAGAGAGAGAGAGAGAGAGAGAGAGAGAGAGAGAGAGAGAGAGAGAGAGAGAGAGAGAGAGAGAGAGAGGGCTATCTCCCCTAAGATTACTTAATCATGACACTAGAAAATAAAATGAAAAAAATATAGAATTCCCCCAAAAATTCATAGAATAATGAGACCCCTCAATAAATTATGATGATGTCACTTTATACTTGTGATTATAGTTTCCACTTACCAAACTAGTGAAGTGGTATTGATCTCAATATATCAAAAATACAAAAAATATGCCAAAATGAGAATTCCTCAACATAACTTGTGAGAATTTATAATTTATATAAAAAAATATAAATAAAAATTAGAAACCATCTACACCAATGTGAATCACTAAAAAAAACCTATATAAAAAATAGATAAAAAAAGAGAAAAAATGGGAAAAGAACAAAGCCTCTAAAGTTTAGCACCTAAAATCAAAATTTCATTGGAGAGGGGTTAGGCTAGGAGGGAAGAAATGGATAACATCATGTTGAAATTAGTATAATAATATTTTGAGATTCCTCTAAAATATTGCTAGACATTATAATATCCTTAAAACCAACTTTTCTTTGAAAGAAAACTACCTATGTATGCCTCAAACTACTCAAATTTGCATGAAGCTACCTATAATAAGTGGAAAAATGCTTAATAGGTTGAAATATAGATTTATAAACTCAAGTGGCTACAAAGGGACAAATTATTAATAGGTAAAGGAGTAAGGGGGGATGCTTCTTGTGGTTGGTGGAACTACTACTAGTAGTGGTGATGTGACTTGTACGATATGGTTTGTATGACCAAGATAATTTTTTTACCACAAAATCTCCCAACACCAAGCCTAGGAAAATTTTATATAAAAATGAGATTTTTTTTGGAATTATGGATAAATGGAAGGGTCTATTTGGTCTTAAAATTCCTTATAAATAAGTCATATGTTAGATTCAATGATCAAAGCCTTATTTGGAACTAAGCTTCCTAATCTTTGATTTGGATAAAAGAAAATTTAATATTGATTTTCTCATGATTTTTAGATATTATGGTCAACTCATATTTGTGTCATTGACCTCTAAAATTTACTTGTAGTAAAATTAAAAAGATAAAATATCCTAGAATCTAGTATAATTACTCTAGAAAATCTAAGAAATGGACTAACTTTAGGATGTCATGGATCTAATACCATGTTATAATTTTGCATCAACCCAAGATCAAATATTTAAAAGCTAATAAAAAAGAATTTGAATTTCAACATATAAAATATATCATAATTTTTTATTTCATGGAAATAAAGAGATGTAATATATAGCCTCAAGATTTTAAATTTGACGAGGATTAGTAAGAAGCATAAAACCAAAAAACAAGTGATTGATTTAACTAAGTTTATAAATTAATGCTATGAGATTTCCACAATCCATCATGTTGAAGATTTTGTGATTTCTGGATTTTTGATTGTGTTTAAGTTTTTTTCATCAACGTTTCGGATCACACTCAGTGATCCATCATCAGGATGATAAAGAGCTAAGAAGATGAGAAAAGGTTAGATGCAGACCTAATTTGCTTAAAAGGAAGAGAGGTGAGAAGTTGAGGAGAGATTAGGGTACAAGACCGAGACAAGAGAGATAAGGTAAGAGAAGAAATTGAAAGAAATGAAAAAAATAATAAGAGAGAAAAAAATGTAAAAGAATGAAATTTTTTTATTAAAAAAGTACAAAACATGAAAGAAATAAAAGTCACAGAACTAATGAAAGAGGACTACAACATAAAGAAGATTCAATTTTAGAAATGAGAGAGCAAAAATAAATAAGAGAAAAACACAAGGAATTCTAAGTTAATATGCAATATTAAATTATAATGTTGAAAACTTGCTAATAAAATGAAGCAATTAAAAAAAAATTCAACCTCAATTCTAACGAAAAATAGTAAAGAATATTATATCTGAAACTATTAATGTTATATTTAAAATTGAAAATACTATCTATTTAAACAATAACGTAAAATAAGAAAGAAAATTATATTTGAAACTATTAATGTTATATTTACTATTGAAAATAATATTTAAGGAAACACTAACATAAAGAAGAAAGAAAATTATATTTAAAATTGGAAAAAATATCTATTTAAGAAAGACTATTAATGTCATATTTGATATTGAAAAAAATATCTGTTTAAGAAATTAACGTAAAAAAGAAGAAAGAAAATAATATTTGAAACTATTAAAGTTATACTAAATATTGAAACTACTATTCATTTAAACACTAACGTAAAATAAGAAAGACTATTAATTTTATAATGAAAATAATATCTATTTAAGAGAGAATATTAATGTTATATTTAATGTTGAAAGAAAAATATATTTGAAACTAAGAAAATTAATGAAAGAAAGTAAGAAAATACATGTAAGAAGGTATATTTGAAAGAAAATTATATTTGAAAGAATATTATATTTGAAAGAATAATATATTAATATTTGAAAGCATATTAATGTAAGAAAGAATAAAATATTTGAAAGAATAATATATTGGAAACTATCAAAGTTATATTTAATATTGAAAATCATATCTATTTAAACACTAATGTAAAATCATCAGGAATATTAATTTTGAAATGAAATTAAAGATTGCTAAAATTTAAAATGAAATTAAAGATTGCTATGAAAATTCATGTAAGAAGGTATATTATATTTGAAAGAATAATATATTAATCTTTGAAAGCCTACTAATGTAAGAAAGAATAATATATTTGAAAGAATATTAATGTAAGAAAGAATAATATATTTGAAAGAATAATATATTGGAAACTGTCAAAGTTATATTTAATATTGAAAATAATATCTATTTAAACACTAACGTAAAATAAGAAGGAATATTAAATTTGAAATATATTAGAAACAAAATAAGAGAAATACGAGAGGAAAATTAAAATGAAATGGACACAAGGAATTAATAAATTGATAAGTAATGAAACAAAAGGAATGAAAGAGCTACCAAATAAAAGAAAGAAAGCAACATAAAAGGGGGGGAGGGGAGGGGAGCAGAGGGGGGCGGGGGAGAGGAAAGCAGGTCTCGAGAAGATGAGGGACAAGGGGAAAAAGCGAACGGGGGAAAAACATAGTGCGAAGGAAGGAAAGGGACGAAGGAAGAGATTGGGAATGAGGGTCAACGTTGGTTACGTAAGTTCAAAAGAAGAGGGCGCCAAGAGAGGCTTAGATTCCAACCTTCATCACGATTGAGGTTGGTTGGATGGTTGATGATTCCTATGGCTTCCTTCAGCTTCCTCTTATAGGAGTTTTCCTCTTTGAACAAGATTTGAGTACTTTCTAAGAAAATGTGATGCTTAGTAGAAGAGGAGTGCTTGGCAAGGGCAGATTTGAAGACACGTTCGTGTTTAATGTCAGCACCATGTTCTTTAATTCTGGTGTTGAACGAGTGACCTGTTTCACCAATATAAGGAATACCACAAGAACAAACAACTTTGTAGAAACCTGAGTTATGCAAGTTGTCTCTCGGGTCCTTAAGCGGGGGGATACGATTTTTTAAGGTGACACAAGGTTTGAAAGCACACCGCAGGCCTTTCTTAAGGAGGATTTTGGAGATTTTGTGAGAAATTCCTTCAACAAAAGGTAAAGAAGCAAAGGGGGGAGATACTGGTTGTGAGGAATTGGACTTGGATTTGTGAAGGAGGCTCGGATTGGAGTGTCTAAGAGCTCTCAAAATTTGTTTGTTGGTATACCCATTTAATCTGAAGACACAACGAAGGTGGTCTAACTCCTTATCTAAGTGGTCACCATCACAAATTCGGTAAGCTCTCGTGGCCAGGGTTTTTAAGATCCCAAATTTTTGGCAGGGGTGATGATGGGATGAGGAATGGAGGTATAAGTCTGTGTGGGTTGCTTTGTGGTAAACTTGACGACCAAGGGATCTGTCAGACTTTTTAAGGAGTAAAACATCAAGAAAAAGGTAATTTGTTATCAAATTCAAGCTCCTTGGTAAAGGTAATGCAAGGCACTATGCTGTTGAGGTGAGTATGAAATTCCTCTAATTTGTCCATGCCATGGGGCCAACACACATTAGTGTCATCCACATACCTCTTCCACCATCTTGGCTTGAGGGGGAAGGACACGAGGGCAACCTGTTCAAAATGCTCCATATAAAGGTTGGCAATGATAGGAGAGAGAGGAGAGCCCATAGCTACCCCATCAACTTGTTCATAGATGACATCTTAGAAAGAAAAAAACGTATCCTTTATAAATTTTAAAGGATGAGGAAAAAAGTAAAATCCCATGAAAGAAGGAAATGAAACGTACTCAATTATCTTATCCTACCAAAGTGATTAAAAAATTCCTAACTAAAATTAATATAATAAGTACAATTAAATAATTAACACCAACATATATTTTGGGGGCATTATTGGTATTATTAGGTCACTTAGTGAGAATTGCCACATTTTTGAAAAAAATGAGCATTACCATAATAGGGTTTCATATGGTCTTGGGTTTCTAGTCTAGTCACATTTCTTCTACATCCTTGGAATCCTCTTGTACCTCACCTAAAGTATGGCCTTTTTTATCCTATTTTAAAAAAATATTATTCTCTCGTAAGTCACAATAATCTTGTATATGAGAGTTCCAATTAGTTTTATCAATATATAGGTGGAAACTAGGTAAAGGAATATCACAAGTTTGACCATTTCAGTTTTCCCAATACCTCTTGTTTTCCATCTAAAATGATTCAAATATAGTAGAATCCAATGATTTTATTAGTAGCAAATCTTCACCAATTGGAAAATAGTTCATATCCATAAATTCAAATTTGGAAAATATATTATAATTAGTGGGGGCCTGAATCCCTTAGATTTTATGAATTATCGGTCAAATTCATTTCAATTCACCATAAATTTATTTTGAGGCATTTCTAATGGTGATTCACTTGAAATGTTGGATGCATGTATTAATCTACCCACATATTTTCCAATATTGTTAAAAGTTCATCATCAGGACACATTTCATCCATACCATTATAACTCCATTATGATCCTAGGTCCATAATCACCTTAAAAATTATAAAGTATGTGTTTTATCAAGGTTTGATTCACCCAACATTTATATGTATTATTTTATAATCACATGATATTCACCAAATTATTACTATACCATTTAAAAATCCCACACAATACACTAAATATGAGTTGATATAAAAATCATTGAATCCTTGACTAATCTTTTATACATTTTGTTTGGTTCTAAGCTCTGTTGATGAGTGTTTTTTGCACTACACAACATAGATAAAACACAAGTGTTCTATCTCTCTTGAAAGGAGACTCTTAAAAAAACTTCATAAAATAACCCCAAGGTTTCTAAGGTTAGGTCTTGACAAATAAGAAAATAACTCTGATGATGTGATTTGTTGGTAATCACAAGGGGCATTTATGGTTCAACAAGGCTAAAACTTATGGGATTGTAATGAGGGTTTTGTAAAATATGAAGACAAGGATAAACCCTAATCAAACATTCTAGATCTAAAGTTTGGGGCAATACGATCATCAAATAAAACAATTTAAGTGATGCTTTTATCCTAAACTAACACAAATTTAAAGGAATAGAAAAAGATTTAAGGGTTTAGAGAGAGTTACTATTTTTGAAAACTAAGGACAACGATAATAATGACATGTAATTAAGATAGACAAACTCCCTAGACTAAGCTTTTCTTAACTAAGAGCATTCTATAGTATCACAAAACTAGTGCAATCTCCCAAGGTAATCTTCAGATTTTCAAACTATGACATTCACACATAAGGCATAAACATACACAGTTGAACTTGAGTGCATTTAAGAATTAATCTAAAAATAACTTTTCAAAGTAATTTACCATTAGCAAACTACAAAAAGTATGAGTAGGAAGTGCATTAGATATCTTAACACTTTACCACCATTATAATTGAACATAAAATAATGTTGAAATTAAAACTGAAAGATAGAATCATGCATAAATTTAGAGAA
Organism: Sequoia sempervirens; assembly: GCA_007258455.2. Taxonomy (NCBI): domain Eukaryota; kingdom Viridiplantae; phylum Streptophyta; class Pinopsida; order Cupressales; family Cupressaceae; genus Sequoia; species Sequoia sempervirens. Next base: position 190,001 of record VDFB02252342.1, read on the forward strand.
CACAAGGAATTCAACAACACTTCAATGCCTTCACTTGCATTACTTCAAAATACCTTCTGTAACAATTCATCTCTCTCTTTCAAATGAAAGGAAGCTACTATTTATAGATTTTACAATAGGAATCAAAGGCCAAGATTAAGTTACATTCAATGGCCCATATTTGCTACTTTTTAGGGTTTAAATATATAAAATGCATTTACAATATTCCCCAATATAAAATTGGTTCACATGTGAACCTAAGAGAATGTAAAATATTCCTATCCTATTTTATATTGTAGAAATATTTTATAAAATCCCCCGAATCTGGGTGCACACACTTTGAGATAACTACTTTCGTCTTGTAGTTGAAATTACAGAAATTTGTCTTCTATTAAGATATTTCCAACTTCTCTTTCTTTTACAAAATATTTTACAAAATTAACCAAAGATTTAGCTAATTACTCATGAGAAGGTATCTTAGCTTTGCTAATTCTGAATATTATATCTTTGTATTAGTCCATTAGTTCATCGTGCAGGTCTACACATGAGTTTCTTCTCTGCACCATTATTTATGATTTTGTGAATGCGCAAGTAGAAAAATCCAAAAAGTTTCCTTGTAAATTATTAGTAGCTCTCTTCTCAATCTTGTTTCTCCATGCTTTTTTAGCTACCCCAACATCCAATTCAGTTGCAGAGATTTTTGCACCGATTAGTAGCTCCAAAACTTCATCACAGTCAACCATGTTATCAGAGATCCTCACCTCAATCATCTACAAATTAGACAATGCTTTAGCCAAAAACCTCTCGCTAAAATTTGATGGAAAACAACCATACCTCAATATTGTTGAACTATTCCTTTGTCAAGATTTAATCTTGTACCAAAACATCTTTAGACAATCCCTTGATGACATGCAACTTTGAGAATGTAACATTATAGTATCTGGGAAATTCCTAGCATTTTTTAATCTCCTTTTCCACTTTTTTTTTCAAAACCAAGAAGTGATTGTGCATTTCTACCCTAACACGAACAAATTTATCACTAACAAAAGTCACCCAACTAATCCAATCCGAAGTGGACTTAGTCCACTTTCTCATTTGTTCCACCCTATTGAATTCTTCCTTTGATAAAATCGCCGGAGTAGGAGATTCTATTGGCCTCTCTTTACCCGTTCCTACCAATTGCTGAATAAAAGCTACCAATTTAGCCACCTGTGCCTTTAGCTCAATTTTGGTAGCTTGATCCTTATCCATTTGAGTTGGAATATTGGACACAGAACCTTGAAATTTATCTATCTTCTAAGTTATAGTGGCTGGTCCAATATTGATACTGGTGACTTGATAATCAGAGGCCTATCTAGTGGCAGCATCTTTACCAACAACTGGAGTAGCCACTTGTATTGTTCATGAACTTGAGGTGTCAGTGGTGATATGGGACCTTAACTTTGCTTTCTTCCTTTCCTTTGGTTTTTGTCCTGCACGTGCCAATATTGTCTCGAGATGAGATTTTGGATCTTGCACCACTAAGGTCTTTTCCTTTAGTTGTTGTTCTAACCATGTGGGAATTATAGTATGTTCATCAAAAGATGTAGTGTTGAATTCATTTTATGGCTCTTTATTTTACTGCTCTTCTTGTTACATTTTATCTTCTATATTTAGAGCTTCCTCAACTATCTTCTTTCTTTTGTTTTTCATGAGCTTCTTCATTTCTTCCAGATTCAATATCTGCTTCCCTTTCTTTGTCCTCATCTTTCTTTTCTTCTTCTTGATGAAGTTCTTCTTTTTCTTGTTCTTCGTTTTGCTCTTTATCTTCTCCTTCCTCCTTTTCTCCTTCAAAAATTTCTTCATCAAGCTGCTCATCAAATGTTTTACTGAGCTCTCCCACCTTTTAGGTCTTTCTTTTTCATCATCTGATAGCTCTTCATTGGGCTCCACAATCTTCAATCCCTCCTCCACATGTTCAAAATAATCTTCTTGTTCGGGTCTAGTGGATTCCTCACCTACACCTACTGCTTCTTCAGGTTGTTCTCTTCCTTTCCTTTGCATCTCTTCCCATATTTTCTTAGTATCTTCCATCTTCAATGCTTTGGTGGGAGGAGGAGGAGTTTGTAGAGTAGCAGTGAGTTGAGTCATGAGGAGTTTTTCCTCTAGATACAACAAGGTTTTTGATAACCCTTGAGGCATATTATGCAAACAATCCATAAAAATATTTTGGTTAGGTGGTAGGCATAAGAGGAACATTGAGAATAGTAGGTGGCAAGGTAGAGAAGGTGGGTTATAAAAGTAGAAGGGAGGAAAAATATGGAGAAGAGGATGTGGATGAGGATGAATTGGCCACAATCACCGAAGCAATTTGGGTAGTGGATGGAAGGTGGATCAAGATTTCTATGGCTAGTGGAGAAGAGATGGGAGGTGGAAGTGAAGCAAAGGATAATGAAAGTGGTGCAGTGGATGGTGGTGGTGACGGTGAGTGGGGAGGTGAATAGGCTTTGGGATCATCCTCGAGTTGAGATGGTTCCTCCTTTAATGTCTCTATTTCTGACACAAATGTTGTTGATTTCTTCATTTTCTTGGAGGACCTTCACCCTTCCATAACCTTTCTTACGTATACCCAAGGTTTTTTTGGTGGACGTCTTTCTGATGTATCCTTCCTCTTCCTCGATTAGGTCATAGGTGGATACTTAGTTGCTATTCCCAAAGATCTTTCCTCAGCTTCATCCTTAGTTTTTCTACCCTCATCACTCTCCACAACCTTCTCTTCTTCCCATTCACTGAAATTTAACTCAACTCCTTGTTCCAATTGGGGTATCTGGTCATCAATCCACTTCTTTTTCCTCTACAAAATAGGATGCATGATTACATCAATATCGTTCATTTCCTCTTCTACCCAATCAATTACTGGTAGGGGAGCTTTAGTTACTACATTATACACTCTTTCATCCAATGTATTACTATCTTCTTCCACCTGATATGGAATAACATATATATCCAAGGTTCTTACGAACCTTAAGGACATCCTCATGTATATCCTTTTCTAAATTTCATGATCATCTTTAGAGTTTTCCCATAAATACTCAATGTGTAACTTATGTGCATGTTGTTTTTTGACCTATTTCTTCAATTTACCCCATGGGTCTAAGTTCCCTCACACAACGTGAATTAGAAAATCATACTCTTGGATTTCCATTTATGAACTTTTTGCACAAATTACAGGAGGGCATGAGTACAATCCTCTCCCAAGAGTCATTGGATAAGGAACTCCAACTTGGTGTTTGGATTGCAACAATTGATGTGATGACCGTAAGTGTCATGCAAGCTCAAGCAAGACTACTTTATTAGTTGGGTATTTGGCAACCTATATGGAGCTCCTGAGAAACCCTTAATTATGAAATACGTGAACTTGGGAAATTGAATGAACCAGTGCCCAAAGTTTTTCACCATCTCCTTAACACAATGAGACATCCTATTTCCAAACTCGCTTGTCAAATATTTGAGGATATACATGATGAAGGCATCATTTACCCACCTGCAACTCTTCTTGAAATTTCTATATTGCAATTGTGGATAACATTCATAAACTATGTTCTGATCTTGTCTAGTCCCCATATTACCCTTGCATGTTAAACCTTTATGTGGGAAATTCACCACCAACATGTAAACAATATAAGATGTCATATAGAATTCACGGATTTTCTTCATCGCGACAAGCTACACATGGATGTTATCACTTATGATCCTTTCCCAATGAATTTTTTTTACCCTCAGAATCTCCTCAACGAAATACCACATTCATTATTCAAAGAGGGATGAGACTGAAAGTTCCATTACTCTGCTTAATAGCATTACTAGATCATTGACTTCTTCAACAAAGTCACTCCTATAGGGTTTTTTAGGTAGCTTTCCTACACTGGGTCAAGGTGTATGCATCCATTTCTTGTTTATCACTTGAGAGCAACCCATAGGGTCTTCATTCCATATATTGAGGGAGTCCTTCTTACATATTTCCATTTCATCAAATGAAGGTATCTTGAAAGTTCATCTAATAGACTGGCGTGTCAAATATGCAACCACTCGTCCATTAGCAGTGATTATTCTTCTTGTGTATTGATGATAGAATTCCTTGCATCCATGGAAAAATTCGGGGTTGATCAAGGTAGGAGGGAAACCTGCTGCATGAGCAATACCACTCTTTTTGATCCTCTTAGCCACATCAAATATGGGTTTGAGTAATACACATGCCCTAAACTCATCAACGTTAACTTGTTTGAGGTTAGTATCTGAGAGCCTATCCCAATCTAGAATGATCTTTGAGGTAAGCTATTCTCTATGGAATTCATACTTCATTTTTTCCTTTTCCTTTTTTATCTTTACTATCTTTTCACCCTTCCCTACTTTCTCAATCTTTTCCATAAAACCTACAAAACAACGCACAATAAGTTATCTTGACCAATTGAGAGAGAAAAGCTTTAGCCTAGTAAAAAAAAATCATCATAGTTCAAGATCATCATTAAATGTTCCAAATATGCAACCATGGACTGAAAGTATCCATTTCATCAAATGAAGTTATCCTAAAAGTCTGCCTGATAGACTAGGGTGTCAAATATGCAACCACTCGTCCATCAACAGTGATTATTCTGCTTGTGTCCTGATGATAGAATTCCCTACATCCATGAACAAGTTTGGGGTTGATCAAGGTAGGAGGGACACCTGTTTCATGAGCAATACCACTCTTTTTGATCCTCTTAGCCACATCAACTATGGGTTTGAGTAATACACATGACCTAAACTCATCAATGTTAACTTGTATGAGGTTACTATTTGAGAGCCTGTCCCAATCTGGCATGATCTTTGAGGTAAGCTATACTCTATGGAATTCATACTTCATTTTTTCCTTTTCCTTTTTGATTTTTACTATCTTGTCACCCTTCCCTTCTCTCTCAATATTTTCAATAAAACCTACAAAACAATGCACAATAAGTTATCTTGACCAATTGAGAGAGAAAAGCTTTAGTCTAGTCGAAAGAACATCAACATAGTTCAAAACCATCATTAAATGTTCCAAATACTTGAAAGAAAACATTAAATTTATCAATTTGGAATCATTTTTGGAATTTTGTAGGTTTTCATGTTTTTTGGGCCAAGGAGTTGCAGAACATGTAGTTGTGGGGATAACGAATGTAGAAGTCGTGGCACTAGTGAAACAACACCCCACAAATGTCATGCCATAAGCAAGTTCCCGCAAAATTGAAACACTTAACTATTTTCAACTTGATTCAATTAGAAACGTGGAAAAATGCTATTGCAAGGTTATTTATTACTTTGACTGAGTAAATCTACCATTTAAAACCTTTGCAGAGAAATTGAATGTGGAAGTCGATAAGAGATATGCCGAAAAATGGCTAAAAGATATGGAATTCCACGGTTGGCTTCCCCTGATCAAACTCCCACAAACATTAAATGACAATGTTTTCATATTGAATGTTTTTAGGCACATGGTCAAATATTTGTCTCAAGGTCATTTAAGTCATAACACTTAAGAAAATTTGTCATTTTGACCCTTGTAGAAAATGCTAATGCGGGTTCCATCGAGGTGGAAGCTAAAAAAGATCAAGCCAAAAAGTGGTAAGTGAGGAATGACAATATACAAATGGCCTATTGTACTCATTTTTCTATAGCACATCATGACTTAGTTCTTAGCTTAAATTCTAATTCAAACATGTGACAAATAAAAAGGTTAAAAAGTTTTGCGTTTGAAATTTGACTTTATGACCATTTTTAGTACATGTGGAAAATCAACGTGCAAAAACCAAGAAGGCAGAAGATGAGATAATCTCTATCAAAAAATGGCATGAAGTGTCTAGATTTCCACAAGGGGTCTCCCACAAGGATTTCAAGACAGTCATTTTGAAAGGAGGCCTATTTCAAGCACGTGGGAAATTTTGAAACCAAGACTTGCATTTTGGTGTTTATTTATGAAGTGTTTGGCCAAATGCAGAAATGGGTTATGCAGGCGCCATGGAGATGGAGGCCACCAAACTTGATCCAAAAAAATGGATCATTAGGTGTGGCCTTTTGTAGATGGACTTCCATAAGGAAGTCTTTGAAACAGGTTCAATACTTAGCAAAATTTGGATTAAATGTCGAAGTTTAAAACCTTATGCGGAAAGTTTGGGGTTAGGTGCCTTGAGCACTTGAGCCATAATTTGGGCATGGTTAAAGTGGGTTTCTATCATAGGTTTTTTCAAAGTGAGGGTTTAAATGTTTCAATAGTTTTCTTTAAAAGAATGTTGTGTAATTCTCACTATCAAAACAATAAAATCATAGTGAAAATAATAGTGAGATGGGCATGGGATCCAACCTGATAAACATGGGGGGTGGAAATAAAGAAATCCACAAACAAAAACAAGCTTTGAACCTATTCAAATTTGTAGCAAGAGACACAAACGCGTAAATGAGCTCCAAAAAAATAAAAAAAAGTAGGGTAAAAATAAACTCAACAAACCCTCTATTTATAAGCCAAACAACATTAAATGTGAGTAAGTTTATCAGGCTTCATGAAAACCCTAAAATTCAGAGACTCGAAGGGCGAGTGCCAAGAGCATGCAGACTGGATTGATGTGGGTACCATGGGTGTAGAAGTCATTAGAATGTGGATATAGTGAATGCGGGTGCCATAGGTACTGATGCTAGAATGATGGAATTCCGCCACTGAGTTTCCACAAGACATTTTTCGCAAATGGCTAGGAATATCTCAACATCCGCACGATTCGTTTTCACATGAAAATTTCTGCAACTTGACTTAAGTGAATGAAACTTAGGAAATTTTTTAAATATCTTAGGAGACATCAAGATTCTGAAAGAAAAATTGGGCAAAAGGCCAAAAAGCGAAGGAAAAAGAAAAAAAAAAGAGCACAAACAAAGTCGGTGCAAAAGAGAAAAAGAAAAAAAGAGGGGTCCCTACTCTAAGCGGGACGTGTGTGCAAAATGCACAACGAGCTCTTGATTTAGATCATAGGCAAGTTACAACTACATACATTGTCACATTAGTGAGTCAATAAAAACCTAAAGCTAAGCGATCATTTCTTTATAGTTTTATAAGATTATTGACCTCTTTTCTATTTTCACATCATTCCTATAGATGATATTTTTTGCACCTTCTCAACATAGACAATGCACAAGTGCAATGCCTCTCTTGAAAGATAATTCCTACAAACAAGTTGCAGAAAATATCCCAAGGTCTCTAGGGTGTCAAGTCATGACAATGCTTGTCGAATAATTTAGTTGGTTGATGTGATTTGCTAGTAATCACAAAGGGAGTTTATGGTTGGCTAAGCATGGAGGGAATTGGGTCTACAAAGGGATTTTTGTAAGTTTTGGAAAATGTGGTACAACTACTGCAAGTTCAAAATAGCAAACTAAAACTCCATACTTGTCATTAGATTTGGCTTTACAATGAAGCTAGAACTTTACTTAAACTTCAATTTTCAAAGAAAGGTCAAAAGGGAAAAGGGATGAGAAGTTTCCTAAACCTACCACTAATGTTGAACATTAACAATGGAGGATGCTACAATGGACAACCTTCCCAAAACTTAGTTTCACTTAACCAAGGGTAGCCTACAATCTCATGAAACAAGTGCAATCTTCTAAGGTCTGCAGATTTTCAACCATTTGTTCACCATTAAGCATGAACAATAGATGAACTTACATGCAACAATGAAATAATGCTCAGGCTAACTTTACACAATGGTTTATCATCAATAGACAACAAAAAGTATGAGCAAGGAAGATATCAACACCATAGCATTCTTCACCATCAAAGTGCAACATATCCTAACAACTAAAGCAACTTAAAACTAAAACAAAAAAGCTAAAACTTAAGATTGGGAGAATGAATCATGCACACATGTGAAGAAAAACACAAGAATCCATCAAAATAATGCTATTCTCATTAAATTTTTGCAGCATGCCGTTACACAACTCAATTCTCTCCTTGAAAATGAGAGGAAACCCCTCTTTATAGTTTTCCAAAAGCAAAATGAATGGAAAAGATTGAATTTCATTGTGTGGCTTAGATTCATTTTACATTAGGGTTTCACCTACCCCTAAATATATGACAATATAAAATGCATCCTTGTCTTTTCCCTATTTTGTCATTAGTGACCCTAGCACTGTAGCAGTTTTGTCTTGTAGTGGCTACAATCCTATATAGCTACTTTGACAAATATTCATCATTTATGATGTACTTTCCTTAGAGAGCTCAGATTCTCTCAATGATCTTCTGTCCATTCTCTATATAATTCGAGGCAGCCTCCATCATTTTCTCTATTTGGATGAAGGCCCTTACAATGAAATCCATAAATTCTGGTGACGGGTACCTCAAAATTAGTCATTAGTTTCAAGTAGGAAACACTATTTGTCTGGTGATCGACAACCCACTCGTGATCGACCTCAAGGTCATGTAAGAAATTTTCCAGGACTTCCTTTCTATTTTCCAGGTTCATCAACCAGGTTTCTACCAACCAGTGATCTTCTTTTGTGATTCCCAATTTCTTCTCACAAATATCTTGTGAAAGCTTGAGGATGCACTCTAATTTAGGATAAGTGATCCTATACATCTCTGGGAATTCCCTACATGTGTTCATCATACTTTCTATGTCTTTTCTCGAGCTTCTATACCTATTATACATGGTGACCACATGGTTGATCCCCCTATTTCCAATAGTTACCACCTTATTGAACCAAACAAACATGGAATTGGTCTAGTTTTTCCTCTTTTCCATCTTACTGATATCCTCCTTTGATAGCAGGGAAGACGGTGCTTATGTTTCTACTAGAGTCTCGTCTTCTATGGATGTCCATTGCTGGATATAGGTGGTGAGATCTACTACTTGTGCCTTCAAATCCTCCTTCGTGGACTAGTCCTTGTTCATTTTTTTCATAATGGTGGCCACGGACCCTTGGAATTCATCTATCTTTTGTTCTCAAGTCGCTAGGCCTAGGTTGATTATTGAAATGTTGTAGCTGGTGCCTATATATTTGTCTATCAGAGGGGTGGAAATTTGTATCATTTGAGATCCAAAGGCATCCACTGTGATATGAGAGTGGAATTTGGGCTTCTTCTCTTTTCTTGTTCTCATTTGATCCCTTTCCAAGATTTCCTCTAACCTTTCCATTGGGTCAATGACCACAGGGGCCTTCTTATTTTCCAATTGGCACCCTATCCAGTTAGACATTTTATTTTGACCTTTGGGTGATTCATGATCACCTTCCTCTTTGTCCTATTCCTCTTCCTCATCATTGGGGACCTTCCCCTCATTTTTTTCCTCTTCGTTTGAGCCTTCTATCCACATAGCCCTTTCTCTATCTAGCTCAATAGGAGGTATTTTTCTTCAGCGATTCTTTGTTGTTGCATGGAAGTCCCTTTATCTCCTTCATGCTCAACCTCAACATTCTTCTTAGGCTTGACATCCCTTTCTTTCATGCTTTCTTCTTCTTTCTTTTTTGACTCTTTCTTTGGAAGAACTTCCTCTTCCATGTACATTCCTTCCTATCTTAGGCCCTCTTCTTGGCTAGTTCATGGAGGATCCTCAAGGATCTCCACATTTGTATCAATACCTGCTTTCTTTTCTTCAGAATGATGCTCCTCAGGGTTGGTCTCTTTGCTTACATTTTTATGTTCTTGGAGCACTTCCTCCTCATGATCCGACGTTTCAACTTCATAAGGATCATCGGGCTTGTCATTTCCTTCATCTTCAGGGCTTTTCTATGCCTCTTCATTAGAGGCCACCTTATCACTATTTGTGTTCAACCCTCCCTTCAGGTGCTCAAAGTAGTCATCCCTATCAGAATCCCCAGGCTCATCGGTAATGCCCCTCATAGCATCCCCTTTTTGTTCTGTGTGTCAGCTCTCCATCTCTTCTAATATTTGCATTGTGGCTTCCATTTTTGGTGGTTCTATAGGTGGCAGAGGAAGAAGCAGGGAAGCAACAATTTGAGCCATTAGAGCCTGAACCTTGAGGTCAAGGATTACCCTAGAGAGTTCATTGGGTATGTTCTGCATGAATGTCGTGAAAGCATGCGATAGAGTGGGCATTTCCATAGTGGTTGTCATTATGGAAGGAGGCAAATTGGATAGAGTGGGAAAGGGAGGTGGGAGCGAAGAAGTCAGTAATGGGAAAGTAGTGGAGGAAGAAGAATCCAACACTACCACTGGGGTGGTCGGCGTGGTGGAATCAAGGTGAACATAGATGTCCACAACATGTGGAGATGACACGGGCAACGATTGGGTTGAAGGAGGCAGTGGAGTGGTAGCAACAATGATAATGGGAATGGACGCGGTCAATGGTGGCGAGCGAGGCTTCTTAGACTCTTCTTCCTTAGGCAAGGTTTCCTCTTCTTGGATAGTTGGTATTTCTAACACAAAGGTCCCCATTCTTCCTTTCTTTGGTGGAGGTGGTCCTTCTGTTGCCTTCCTTGTATAAAATTTGTGCTTGGGTTGTCGCTCTGATGCCTCCTTCCTCTTTCTAGATCTTGTATTAGGTGGGGATTTTAGTGCCTCATCGAAGGGTTCCACAGCAGTAGCACTGTTAGTCTCACTGATTATTTCATCCTCGAGCTCCCCATATGTGATCTCGACACCTTGTTCCTTTAATTGAGCAATCCGTCCCTCCAGCCATTGCTTTGTTTTGTTCTCTACATGATGAGTGAGAATGTCCAGGTCAGTGACCTCCTCCTCAAACCAGTCAATCACCAACAAAGGTGCATTCATCAAGGCACCATATCTTTCATCTATCATGTTGTCGTCATCAACAACTTTGTATGGAACTTGAAATAAATTGATCGACTTTACGAATGCGAGCATCATTCTCATATAATGGCGCATCCACATCTCTTTATCATCCTTGCAATTGGCCTAGAAATCCTCGATGTGAGGGCGATGAGCATAGTCTCTCCCAACCCACTTTTTCAACTTTCCTTTGGGATCTACTCTTCCTCTATCTGTATGAAGGTCGAGATTGTACTTGGCCAACTCTTTTTCTAAATATTCAGCACATTGAGCGGTAGGGAAAGCATACATACCTTGTCCAAGAGTGAGAGGATATGGGACCACAACCCTATGTTTGTTGCTTAACAAGGTGTGGGAAGTCTGTAATTGTCGAGTTGCCTCTAACATGATAATACTATCATTGGGGTACTGGGGTAGCTTGTAAGGCTTCCTTGCGAATCCCTCGGCTTTGATGTAGGTGAAATTGGGGAATTGGATGAACAGATATCCAAAACCTATCACAAATTCCCTAGTGTTGTGTGTTACCCTTCTTTCAAAATCTCCACCTAGGAGTTTTATTATATGCACAATGAAGGCATCATTCACTCTTTTGTACTCCCTCTTGAAGTTCATGTATTGTAGTTGAGGGTAACAATCATATACTTTCAATTGTCCTTGCTTGGTTCCCAGTTCTCTAGTGTTGAACAATCCTTTATATGGGAAGTTGGCTGTTAGGAGGTAGACCAAATAGAAAGTCATGAAGAAGCAAGAGGTCTTCTTTACTTCTATTAATTGATGATGCACATTGTCACTAATCATTTTTTCCCAATGGAACCGGTTCTTTCCCTTGAGGATCTCCTCTATGAAATAAAACATCTAGTTTTCAAAGAAAATGGCCATGGGAAAACCCATCACTCTGCTCAAGAGCATGAATAGATCGTGGTACTCCTCAAAGAATTCAATTTTGTATAGGGTTTGGGGAGCCTTGGCAGTGCTTTACCTATATCCCTTTAACCAGTTTTGATTGATTGTTCATTTGCACCCAATAGGATCTATTTGCCATACATTTTTGGAAAATTATTTCTCTACTTCTTCCATCTTGTCAAAGACTAGAATGCCAAAGGTACTGCCAATAGACTTAGCTAACAAATTTGCTAGTACCCTTCCGTCATGTTCAATTATATTTCTATTGGAGTGGTAGCACTCTTGGTAGGCCATTACCAAATCTGGGGCTATGAGCGTAGGGGGGAAACTAGTAGGTTTGGCTAGGCCACTCTTCCTGATTTTCTAGGGCCTTGTTTGTTTTGGGGTTCAACATAACCCTCTCCCTAAATTTATCTATACTGATGTGCCCAAAGTCGGTATCAGAGATCGTTTCCTAGTTGGAGGTGAGCTTTGACATGTGTTCCACTCTGTGAAACTCGTACTTCAATTATTCTTTCTCCATGTTTCCTCGAGGAGCGCGAGCATGTTTCTTTCCTTTGCTAGTTTTTTGTGTAGGTTGCTCAGAAGGCCCCATAGGAGGTTCCATAAATCCTGCATATAAATTCAAGAGAATGTTAGTCAAATCCCGTAAATCAAGTGTTAGATCCATTCATATATTATCAGAGGTTCATAAAATTCATCATCGTCCAGTATTTGGAGCTTATTTGGACCATTTAGGAAAATGTAGGTTTAGTAGTGTGAGCTTCCCCAAGCTAAAAGCTGTTAGAAGGAAGACAATTAAATAATGTCCAAGAGGCCACAAAAACCATCAGATAGAATTTTGCAACAAAAGTTCTGCATTAGTAAGTTGGTGATTAAATTCCTCGTGAGGTATTTTGGCATGTGCATAAATTAGGTTAGAGGATGTTTGACGTCATTAGGTTGTGTGATGTTTTGCAGGTCTGGGACATGCAGGAGATGGTAGATGGGAAGACGCTTGGGCTCAGCCTTTAGATAGTGACATTGAGGGGACAAAAACCCACAAACAGAGTTTCACACTGTGGGACTTGCAGGTGGTTTGGACGAATGAGTTTGTTCTCCTAAGTTTGATCATTTTAGGCATGCAGATAGGAGCTATTGGACCTCCATTAGAGGTTTTATGTTAAAGAATGACCTTGGAGGGATGTCAATCTGTAGGTGGTGTTCCACATGGGTGGGCCTGCAGCGAGCTTGCGAACTTGATTTTTAGCATTGAACTTAGAAAGGGCGATAGGAATCCACTCTCATGGTTTCCACAACATGGGGAGATGTGAGTGCTTGGACACTAGGGCATGATGAAGGAGTAAGGGCTAGCTGCATATGGACTCCCATAGAGATTGGCCTACATGCAATTTTGACTTAGCAATTTTTGTGCTTGGGCAGACTTGGAATGACAATGGAGGGAGTGGGGTCTACAATGCGGATGGTTGGGGCAACGCCGTCGCTAAACAACAATGGAGGGATGATGGTGATCCACACATGGCAGGAGGGCGTGAGAGCCTAGTCGCTAAAGAATGGAAATGAGGAGATGGTCGCCCATGAATGGAATCCTGCAGGGGAACTTTCACACCGGGTTTAGGACTGTCATTCTTGAGATTTTTGCACATTATTCAAGATGATGATGGTGAGGGTGTGCGCCGTAGAATTTTATTCACCGCGTGAAGAACAACAATGGTAAATCAGGAACCTGCATGAATGTGAAGGTGATGCCAAGGATTTTCTAAGTGTTTGAGGCAATTTTTAGGTGCAGGATCAAGGGTTGTGATGGCCATCAATGAGCTAGGGTTTTAATTTGCATGATTGGATCATCAACAAGCTCAAACCTTAATAAAAAAATAGAATTTTGAAAATTTAGATGTTGGCTTACCTGGAAATAGTGCAAAAAATTGATGGAAACCTTGGTTTGGATCTGTTATAAGCTCGTGCGGGCGCGACCTCCTTGTTCTCCATTTTCTTCTCTCCAAAATTCAAATGGAAAGGGTGAAAATGATAGGTCAACACCTCTATTTATAAGCAAAATATCATTAATGGTGCACATTAATTTCTTGGTAAGGCTGTAGGTGAGGTTTGGTCGGATGCGGGAACCCAACCTAGCGCAGATGTCGATCGGTGGAGGGTAGTGTAAGACCCGCGGTGTGAGAGGACCCCTGGGTTTTGCCACTAGCTAGTGGCTAAGTAGCAACGACGACCCATGGATGGAAACTCGCAAATTCGGGCCTGCCAGGCTACACAGATGCCGAGGCAAAGGACTAAGGGAAATCCGCAAGGGAATTTTTGCAAAAGCCAAATTACTTAGCAGGTTTGGAGTGGTGATTTTGGCCATTTGAAATGTGATGAATTTATAGCATTTGACCAAATTAAGCTCAGAAAATAGGGGCACACAAAATGAGGCAAAGGAAAAAATGACATGGTCAAGCCAAAAGGGGAAGAGGGGGTCCCTAGTCTAAATGGGGTGTGTGCGCAATAGGCACAACAATATTAAGGAGACATCTGCTAGGGATCTATATTCTACTGTTCGTTCTTAAATAAAAAGATATTTTTTGCAGCTTTTATTTCATGACAGATATTGAGTAGGAACAATTTTAATAAAAGTGGTGATGGAGATCATAAAATGTAGAACCATAATATCATACTTCAGCAATGTTTGTAGTCCATCAAATAGAGCTAAAAAATTAGCACTTGCACCAAATATTAATGAACAAGGAAATACCTGAGAAGATGATCAAAATGAGTTAATTAAATCAAATGAAAATACCGCAAATGATGTTCTAGGGGATACCTAGGGTAGCCAAAATAAATCAACCTCAACAAGTGATAAGGAAGATGTAGATCCTACATGGAAGGGGAAAAAATACAAATAAAATATAGAGTGTGAGTTGGATATGATAAGGAATTTCCATATTGATTAGGTTTCAAAGTTCCTATTCATTGAACCTATGGAGAATGCAAACAAAGTTGACCCTCAAATATACTGAAAGTGTAAGATTTATAGTTGGAAATAATATAGGGACAAGAAGTTGTAGCTACAACTTACTATAGAAAAACATCTTGGTAAAGTTTTGTGAAAAACAAATCATAGACAAAAAGGAAAGGTCAATGATAAGATAGAAAATTAAGGAATAATGTATTCATGTTAAAAATTCCCTCAAACATGATGCACATATGCAAAGAAAGATAAAACTTGCTTCATGTGGAGGTTGAATTAAAGTTTAATTTGGAAAGATGATGGGATAAGAATAATGGAAAAAAATTGTTCAATTGAGAGTTATTTTTCATATTTTGACTAGAGGGTACCCTATGAAAAACTACCCAAAATATAATAGTTTATTACATTTTATGGGAATTCCTAAGTTCCTAACACATATTGGTCAATAAACAATGAATGAGAATGGAAAAGTTGTCTTGCTGAGGTGGAAAAATAAAATTTAAAGGAAAAAATAAGAGTCAACCTTTATTGCATTATTTTCATATGAAGTTACAATAGTAGATAATACTTCTTGGGTATGTATACATTTGTATACTATAGAAAAAATGTACACCAACCTTATCTACTCTCTATTTATAAAATAAAGGAGAATGTGACATCATAAAATCTATTTGAACTAATTAAGAAATCTTTGAATGAAATTGGAGGTATGGATGACTACACAATTACCAAAAAAATAGTGTGTGTAGGGGTTGATGGAGCTTCAATAATGCAATGTCATAGGAATGATCTTTGCATAAAGCTACAAATTAATTACTCATCATACATGCTTTCCATTCATTGGATGACCCACTAATGAATTTTGCATTTAAAATTGTGAGCAAGTTTTCTACAGTATCAAAAGTTGAAGATCTAGTTTGTGAGCTCTACTCATACTTTTGCAAAAGTCTCAAATGGTTTAAGGAATTTAAACATTTTTTTTTGAGGGAATAACTACATGAAATATATTTATTAAGGATGTTGATACCAGATGGATCTCCTTGTATGGACCAACGTAATACATTTTCAGAATATCAATCCTTGATTAGAGTAATGTACAAACATTACCACAGAGTAGATAGATCTCATGGCCTCTTATATAGGTTAAATTATGTAAAGAAAGTCTTAAATTTATTTGATATTCTCTCCATGTTCGAAGAAAGGAACATTCTAGTGAAAAAATCCCAAGAAAGAACTATATATATTTTAGAATATATTAAACTACGTAAAATGATATACATGATCCTCAATAATCTATATCCATTAGAGTAGTCATTTATAATTCCAAAATTTAGTAGTTGGAACTTGATGAAAAATGGGAGCAATCCTAGTAGTTTTTTACAATTTAATGCAAGCAGAGAGTTGTGTGTCTATGTACAAGGATATGAGATACCAATGCACTATTTTAGCACAGTCAGACACACTATCAAAGAAGAAATTGTTACAAGGGAGGCTATTGAAAATATTGGTAATTATGTAAGTACTACTTTAAAAAGTATTGTGATATCTCTTTCCTTAGAGATTAGAGATTGATTCCCTCATGATAAACTGATTGAAGCTATACCTATCGTGTATCCTCAATATTGATTCAATTTTAATTGACTGATTTTCATGATAATACAAAGACCTTGGCCAATCATTTTTCCAAAAGTTTAAAATTCAATGGAAAAATAAGAAGGAATTATAAATAAATCTAAGCTTATAGAGCAATCAACTTATTTTGTAACATCAATGATGGAAAAAATTAAGCTCATGGAGAGTCCCTTCCAAGATGAATCAATAAAAAAACTTTGGGCAACCTTAAGTCAAAGTGAAATATCACGTGATTGAATATCAAAAAATTAAAACTTGTTTATTTACGTCAAACCATGATATTGGTATTGGTGGAGAATGAGAGATTTTTCAGTGCATTCAGGTTCTTGAGATCAAAGAAACAATCTAGAAAAAAAATTAGAAAATTGCTTGAGGATGTATACAACTAGGTATGATATCCAAACTTTTCCTTTTGAAAGGGCACTTGCAATTTGGAGTCCATATGTTAAAGAAGAGGGTTGTGCAATAATTCAAATATAGTAGCATAAACGACAATGAAACAATGAATAACACATGTAGTGATAGTGATGACATGAAATTAAGTGGACACATGTAGAGCAAAGAAAATGAAGAACAAAACCATGATGACTCTCAATATCATGGTCAAAGTGAGGAGATGATTTGGAAAATATAAGAAATTTAACCATTATGAGATATTATATTGTAGTTCATGAATACTATTCTAAACTCCAAATTGTTGTTGATGATATTTAATATTTTTATCATTGAATCCTAATATGCATATTTAAATTTTTATTTAAAAATCAATAAATTAACATAATACTATTTTCTAATGTTCCATTTTAGAATTTAAATTTTAAACATTGTTTTCAAATTTTCTTTATGAAACACATTTTTCAATTTCCATTTATTAATTAACATATTATTAATAACTTCATATTGTTATTATGTGATACTAATAAGTTTTACATACATTCAACTAAATTCTTACTGACAACACTAGAATGTACATCAGTAGAAAATGTTTAGTGTGTATCTAGAAATAAATGTTTTCTTTCAAATTAAAAAATTAAATAATCTAAATAATTTGAACACATAAATGGATTTGAGCTTTCTTTTGATTTTTAAATGAAGGAACACATAGAAGTATTACAATATCTTGCTAAAAAAAATTATGCATGATGTTGAGTTGGAAACTCATATTATCAAATCATTTTATCAACTTTCATAGTAGACTCCACTATTCATCTGATGGAAGTGCAATATGTTTTAACTTATAATATCTAACTTGCAAATTTGTCAACAATTCATAATTGATATTGGAATGTGTCTTGAATATTTAAATCAAAAGTACATTCAAGGTTATCAATGGTTTGATGAAATCCAATAAGTTAGCCTCATCTAGATTTTGAGGAAACTAGTTCAAATCAAAATTTATTTTATCCTCCATCTTCTTTTTGGAAGCAGCCTTTCCAATTTATCGCTTTGTTTTGTCAAAATCTAGTTGCAAACCAAGCTTTGTCAAGTAGTCGACCTTTTTATGTAGCTTCCACATCATTTTTGTATCTTGACCCAAAAATTCCCCTACTTCACCTAGCTTCAAATATTTTTGAATGATAGATGATGCCTTTATTGAGGCATCAATCCAATCATGAATTCTTTTGGATGCTAATTCATTGTGACTAGCTTTGTACACTATTTGCAAAATTTGATTTGCAACTATCTCTCTTGAATTCACTTTTTGTTGTCAAGAAAAAAAAAGCTTCATATTATTTACTATCAGACCATTAATGAATTTATTATATCCTCCCAAATCCTTTATTTTATATGCCTCATTGTTTTTCTACAAAATTCAGATGCTTTCTTTAGAGAAGGTTTTTTAATTTTCTACTTTCTTTAGCTCTAGCATAATTTTTCATTGTTTCTTCTCTCTTCCTTCATTTTAAATTTCCATTTTTATGCTCTTTCTTTTCGTTTTTCTAATTTGAATTGTAATGTATTTGGTAAGGCATTATATTTCACAAGATTTTATTGCAATTTTTCTAAATTAGCTCTTTCATTTTCATATTTATTTATGCTTTCATATAGCCTTTACTTTATTTCATCAAGTTCCACCTATTTCTATTCATTCCTTTTTGCTTCTAGATATAGAGATATATTTTTTTTATCATTTTCTCTAATTACTTGCTCTTGTTATTTGATTCTTTCCTTTTTTCTTTCTCATGTGCTAGGTCTACCAGTAACTTTTCTATTTGATTATGAAACCTATTTATTTCTCTCTATTTCTTTAGCAATGATGTGTACACCACTTTTTTTGTTCATTTTTAATGTTGGAAGTTGGAAGTCTATCATTGATGATGCAGTTTGGCAACATGAGCATGGAGTGTATATATATTGCTTGATCCAGTGTTTTCATTGATATCAAAATTGTTGTGATCATCTTATTATAATTCATAAATACTTTTGGTGACATATGTATAGTGCAAGTTGGTTCGGAAAGTATAGCTTATCAAGAAATTGGCTAAGTATTTCCTTTGACAGTTTTGTGGTTTAGTGCATTAGTTTTTGGGTCTGCACTTCACCACGAGTTGGTATAACCTTATGTGATTCTAACTAAAATTTTGCATCTTTCAACTACAACTTTATGCAATATTTTGTGACATTTTGTGAAGTTTACCGAAAGATGTGAATGATATTGCTCACCTTGTATATCATAGTTACCTTTTGAACATTGTGTCAGTATGGGGGATTTTTCATTTCTTCATGATTAACTATTTTGTTTTGCGATGATGAATAAAATCTAATAGATATTGTTTGAATGTGATTTCAAAGGAAGATCATTCCTTGAGATCGCACATTTGGAAAATTGCATATAAACTTAAAGATTTTGTGTTTAGGTCTATTTTTTTGCTGACCTAACACATTTGATGTTTTATGGAGGACAAGAAAGTAACTTTATCTTATGTGGGATTTATATTAGGTCCATGCTGACCTATCTTGATGTAAATTGATTTTTGAATTAAGGCACTAAGTGTGGATAATTTTTTTTGAGGATGACATGCTTAATTTTGTGTGTTACTTCTAATTAGGTCGACCTAATTGAAGTTACATTTGATGTGGATAAATATAAGAGATTAACATCAAAAAAATTTAGAAGAAGAGAGCATGTGTGTATAATGAAGAGATAGCAGATTATATATGAGTGTTGAAGAGATATATAATATATATGGTGGTTCACCTACATGTGTGATGCAAAATTGAGTAGATTGTGAATAGAGCACAATATTGATTTAGATCAGTGTGGAGATCATTTTGTGCTTCATTGGAACTGCAATCCAGCATATGAAATTTTTTATTGTATCAGTTCAAATAGGCAGTATATCCAACCCTTCTTTTTCTCTTTCTCTGTGGATTGTGAGCTTTTTTGGACAATATGTCCTAGTAGTGAGCCTTTTTGTAATATACTATATCTGGATATAATATATTGTGAGCTATCCCTCACCATGGTTTTTCCCATTTTGGGTTTTCCACATAAAAATATTGGTGTTTATGTGTCATGCAATTTTTTGGATGTCTTCATGCTTTCATTCATCATTACAATTATACTTATTTTGATAATTGGATGGCTTATGTTTAATTGGTTTAAAGGAATACTGATTCACCCACCTCTCAGTATTTTGGGTATTCAACAATTGGTATTAGAGTATGTATTCATGGGAAAATGGAAGAAGTTTCCTCTAGAAGATTATTCATTCTATGGACAAAAGAGTTGGAAGAGAATGATGACACTTTAAAATTAGAATACAAAGCCCTAAATGAGAAGAGGTTGGATGTGTGGAATTTTTTTTTGAAATTTGAATACAAAGAGAAGTACACCAAAATTGTGCTGAGTAGAATTCATGGTGAATCTATATGGATTGATGGCTCTTACATGATAACTAAGAAAGTAATCGGAGATATAACTAATTTGTGGTCCTTCGAACTAGTTCCAAAATAGAAATCTATCAAAGTCAAGGATGTGTAATGGAAAAGACAAGTGCTACCCTTGATCAAAAGGAACTCACATTAGACTCTATTAGAAACTTGGCAGTTCGGTATGTAGTAATGCTCATAAGTCACAAGATTTATTTCCCAAATAGAGACAATTCAGTGTTTACCATTGTTGTCCATGTGGCACAAGACATAGTTGAAAATGGTGTTGACTATGACCTTTGTGAATTACTCTAGAAGCAATTGTTGAAAAATATGAAGGAGATCAAGAAGAAGAAGAAGCATACATTTAGGTATGGAACATTGGTAAGCTTTCTAATTTTCTACTTCATGAAGGAAGTATGATGGTTGGTAGAGTAAGTTGGACAAACGTAGAACCTATTGCGCATCAAATAGTGAACCATGTGAAAAACCTTGGTGGTTCGGATGCTCATGATGATTCCCTTGCATTCTTTGGAATATTTCAAATGAGAATGAATGAAAGGATGAGAATTCCTAAGATTTTGGTGGTGGGATACTTAAAAGACATTAAATTTCTTGTCTCCATTGACTTTTTCTTTATCGAAGCAATTGAACCGACTATTTGAATCTCAAAACTAGTCTATAAAGTGATTGAAACAAAAGTTGTTAACTATGTAGAATTTCTTCTAAATAACCCCAAAGACCTCATCAAATCAAGGTTAGAGGATAGGTCTAGAGTTGAGATGAGTGCATAATCCTTTGGAAGCTCTAGGAGGATAGGTAAGAAGAGAAAAAGCACAAACAACCCTCTGGTTGCAAGAAAAGTGAAGCAAGAAGTTATAGGGGAAAAGGATATTAATGTTGTAGAAGAAATAATTCACATAGATGATGCTCAACATGAGCATGGGACTAGAGTTAGAATTATCAATGCACAAGATATGGATGAAGCCATAAAGGCCTTACAAGAGATAACTCCTGGAACAAGTATTGATGCATCATTAACTACTATGGAGAATTTAAGACTCTTGGTTGATTCTTTCAAAGAATATACCTCTAGACTAAAAGGACAAACTAAAATTGAACCAAAGGCAAGGCATGTAGAAAAGAACCTAGTGAATATCACAAGAAAATGTGTAAGTGTACACCACAAAGTTACAAATTTTTTGAAGGATGTTCAAACCTGTGGGGAGGGAGCACATAACTTACTTTAATATTGCTTAAAATGGAAAAATAACACACAAAGAATAAAGGATGCCATGAGTTCAATTGAAATGCAAATAAGTTGTGAAGCATATACTTATGATCCAGTGAAAGATAAAGATGATCAGACTTGGACTAGCCTTATGCAGCTACATGACAACTTCTTCACCTTACAGAGTTAGAGAGAAGAGACAATCAGACAACATATGAAGCTAAGGGACTTAATAAAGATAAAATCTATACATATCTCAAGTTCCCTTGCCATTATTGATAAACTCTCAAAGATAAATCTTAACCCCGATACTTTAGAAGAAGGAGAAGAAACTCTAATGGAGCTCTAGCTACAATACAAGACACTTGCATAAGAAAATAAGCTTTAGGAAGAAAGCATATCTACTTGGTAAGATATTTTGTAGAAGCTCAGAGCCTCAACATCCTCAAGTTGATAGTTTTTACTCTTATAAATCTTTTTCTAAATTTTCAGAACTCCCTTTTGCATAATTAATGGTATAGAAGTTTCTTTTGAGTTGTCATTAATGTCAAAGGGGGAGAGATAGTTGAAAAGCATTTTGGTCAAAAAATTTGGAGAAAGATACTTGGGAATACTTGGAGAGACATTGAGAAAGAAATTTTGGAAGAGATATGTGTAAGGGGAGACAAGCCTTCAAAAATATTTTTCATATGCATGTTTCCATTAATGACAAAGGGGGAGATTGTTGGAAGTTGGAAATCTGTCATTGATGATGTAGTTTGAAAACATGAGAATGAAGTGTATATATATTGCTTGATCCAATGTTGTCATTTATTTTAACATTGTTGCACGATCATCCTAGAATAATTTGGAAGTACTTTTGGTGACATATGTATAGTGTAAGTTGGTCTGAAAAGTATGGCTTATCAAGAAATTTGCTAAGTATTTCCTTTGACAGTTTTGTGGTTCAATGCGTCAATTTTTTGGTATGCACTTCACCGTGAGTTGGTCTAACCTTCTACAATTATAACTATAGTTTTGCATCCTCCAAATGCAACTTTATTCAATATTTTCTGATATTCTATGAATATTATCGAAAGATGTGAATGATAGTGCTCAGCCTTGTATATCGCAGTTATCTTTTGAATAGTGTGTCAGTATGGGAGATTCCACATTTCTTCATGGTTAATTATTTTTTTTGTGATGATGAAGATGAACTAATAGATGTTGATTGAATGATATTTCAAAGGAAGATCATTCCTTTGAGATTGCATGTTTTGTGAATTTCATATACACTTGAAGATTTTATGTTTAGGTCTATTTTTGGGCTGACCTAACACGCTTGATATTTTGTGGAGGACAAGAAAGTAAATTTATCTCATGTGGGATTTATATTAGGTCCATACTGACCTATCTTGATTTAAATTTAATGTTAAATTAAAATACTAAGTGTGGATACAATGTTTTGAGGATGACACACTTAGTTTTGTGTGTTACTTCTAATTAGGCTGGCCTAATTGAAGTTAAATCTGATGTGGATATATATAGGAGATTAACATTGAAATATTTTAGAAGAAGAAGAGAGCGTGTGTGTATAATGAAGGATAGTAGATCATATGTGATTGTTGAAGAGATATATGACATGTATGGTGGTTCACCTACATGTGTGTGATGCAGAATTGATTAGATTGTGAAAAAATCAGAGTATTGATTCAGATCAGTGTGGAGATCATTTTGTACTTCATTGGAACTGTAATCCAACATATGAAAAATTCTATTGTATCAGTTCAAATAGTCAGTATTTCCAACCCTTCTTTGTTATTTCTTTGTGGGTTGTGATCCTTTTTAGACAGTGTGCCTTGGCAGTGAGCCTTTCTGTAATATATTATATCTAGATATAATATATTGTGAGCTAACCCTCACCATAGTTTTTCCCATTTTAGGTTTTCCATGTAAATTGGTGTTCATGTGTCATATGATTTTGTGAATGTCTTCATGCTTTCTTTCATCATTGTAGTCATACTTATTATGATAATTTGATTGCTTATGTTTAATTGGTTTAAAGGAATATTGATTCAAGCCCCCCCTCCCCCAGTATTCCGGGTGTTCAACATTTAATACACTAATTTTGTCAAAAAAATTCATTCCTGAAAAATATATTTGGAAAATGTTCACCTCATTGTCAAAGTGATGCATATGATCCTGTGGTTTATTTTGAATTTTGGGAAAAAAATCATGTACTCCATGGTTTTTGTATTTTAATCATATATGGGAAATTCCTTGGTTGTTTTAGCCTTTGAAGTTGTAGTAGTTATACTCTGTAGCACGTTCTTCTTGTGTTCTTTATATTTTTTTATTCTTGTTAAACTTAGATTTATAATCAAATCCTTGGATTATTGACCCAATCAAAATCTTGAACGAGGAAAGAGTACTTCCAGTTTTGGGCGCATCTCTAATTATTTGAGATTGAGGATTAGCCATTCCTATCCTAGTCACGCTAATAATTGGAGGGTTCCTTCTAGAAGTAAACATAATTCCTTTGAGGCGGAAATTGATGTAGTTGGACTTGGAGGTGTCATAATATTTTTCTTCTTCAAAATGCCTTGATCACTAAGTTTTTGTATAGAATATTCTAATGTTTTCCTCTCATGCATATTTTGTTGTTTTAACACTTGTTGACCACTACTACTACCCATACCATCACCACCGATAACACTAGATTCTCCATCATGTCTTTCAAAAATTGAATGAGTATCTTGAATATTAGAAAACCCTTTTAGTATTGGTTTTGATTGTATTTGTTTGTGAGGACTTGAAGCTATAATGAATTAAACTATACCATTTATCTTTGTGTTCCCTTGGGCTTGTTTACCATCTCCAATGCCTAAAAATTATCAGGTATTCTATGGTCTACTTGTGTTAACACCAAGCATCGCCTTGTCCTTTGGACCCCAAACCACCATATTCTACACTATGATTGGGACACAAGGGTTTATTTTACCTATCATCATCATATTCATCATTATTTTCTTTAGAGGGATGTTGTATATTCCATAAAATTTTGAACTCTTCATCTTCTAAGATCTTTTCAAAACCTGCATTATTTTTTGGATCACTTAGATCCTTCCTCATAGACCAAAAGAAATTTATTTTTGTTTGTGTCCATTGTACCTAAGTACAAGTTACTCTTAGGGACTCTAGTATTTTTTTAAAAATAGATGGCTAAGAGACTCTTTTATAAAAATTTTGTACCTCCTTATTGGAATCTTTGTTGCTCTTTTTTGGTGCAATACCATCATCTCTATTGATAATTGTTTAATAAAAAACTCTTTCAACAATAATTGGTCTAATGCATGATCATTTTCCTTCAAATTTTCATTGATATTCTCAATAGTAATCTTTGTGTCCATGTCAATTAATTTTTCTAGCTATTGTCACCATAAAATATTCAATCTTATATTGCAAGGTGAGATATTTCTTCCATGATTTCAATAATTTTACATTATATCCTATCATTATTTTATTTTTGAAGAAACTATTTTCTATGTTGGGATATTTTGTTGTACACCATTGCATAGAAAATTTATATTACAATGTAATTAAATAATTATTTAGTTGTGATGCACCTAGGTGGTGTGGTTAATCACACTAGGTAATTATTTCAGGACCACTTTATGTTGTATTGTAACATTGTATTATTCTTTAATGTGTGGGAGACACATGTGATAATAATTTAATATTGGGAAATATTTAAAAAGTGAAAACTTAGTACCCAATATTAAATAAGGGATTAATGGTTTTATGTTCACATGGTTTTGTGGTACATGGTTTTATCTTACCACTTGGTAGTATTTGTGTGAGATTTTATCTATAAAACCAAGCACATGTTTAGTGGTTAAGGTTGGCTAAGTGATTGGAGTATCATCATTGAGTCTTTCTGAGGAGTGCATATGTGAAGCATGGCATGGGATATGTGGATTCATTCTTAGACACATGAGGATGCATTGAGAGGATTGATGCTTTAGAGGTATTCATTGTAACTCTTGTATTGCTTTATTGCTGAATAATATGATGGAGTATGTAT
This sequence comes from Sequoia sempervirens, assembly GCA_007258455.2. Lineage (NCBI taxonomy): Eukaryota > Viridiplantae > Streptophyta > Pinopsida > Cupressales > Cupressaceae > Sequoia > Sequoia sempervirens. The sequence continues at coordinate 215,430 of VDFB02252342.1, forward strand.
GCTTTTGGAGGCTATATTTTTCCCTCTTAAGGATTTTCCTAGGGTATATCTTGTGTTATCTTGCAGCTTGTCTATTTGATCTATGCATTATGGTTACTTGTATGCATGTTTATTTCTCATGGGGTTATGCAAGAAATGGATTAAGAATGTGGGTTGAATGCATTATTTCCTAACAAGTGGTATTAAAGCTTTCATGATTGATGGGTTTTTGTTATAATCCTTTTTTTGAGAGATTTGTGCAAAGTTTAATCCATGGAAATGCATGATAGATTTGAGACATGGAAAGATATGAGAATTTTGTAGATTGTTTATTGCAGATCCGAGGGTTTTGGGTTTGCTATTATGATGGGTTGTTTGCAGATTTGGGGTTTGAAAAATGTTGGGTCAAAAAGGTTTTTCTTGGATTGTGCTTCAATATGAGGGTTTTGTAGAGGAATTTTTTAAAATGACCTCTTGAGACAAACAAACCTCACCATTGGGTCCAGGAGGCCCAAGACATGAAAAATGACATAAAATATGACCTATTTTGACCAAGTTGGAAAAAAGGAAAAAAGGAAAAAAGAAAATTGGCCATAGGTTGTACGACTTGCAAATTCCATTTATAGAAATTAAAAATTATTAAAACAATTATTATCTCATCGGCATAAAAATTATTCCCTACAAATATTAAAAATAATAAAATACTATATATTGTATAGACTTTTTAAAGGGATTTATTGAAAAAAAACAAAAAAATAAGTTGGAGGGGGGGGGGGGTTGCAGCCCTCCCATGCCCCTATACTTGTCATGTGTGACAACGTTGACAATGTACCTTATAGTACCTTTTCCAGCGGTTGTCAATCACAACCGGTAGGTGCTGGTTGGTCAACCTTTGATTGTCGATCTCAGCCCCTGGCTGTTGACGAGGCTCGAACGATTTTCAACTGCCTATAAATTTTTAAAACACATTTTTATAAATGAAATTTGAAATCCTTTAAAGTTTGCCAGTGTATTTTAAATTTGAAAAATTAAAATGTTTTTAATGTTGATTTTAAATCCACCATGAAAAGCAGCAACGCCACCCAGGTGCCACCAACATGCCACTGCCACCGACATGGCTGCTGACCTGCCACCCGAGGGCTACCCACTAGCCACCTGCAAGCCAAATTGGAGAATTTATTTTCAAACTAGCATAAATTTCACCCATGGAGTCAACTTTTTGACTTCTTATACTCATTGGAATGGTGGTTCTAAGAACTACGCATTAGTATAGGTTTTGTTCCATGATTTTATTGTTTTGATTAATTTTTGGGGCATGTAAGTCAAATTTTCTTGAATGCATGGTTTTAAGCATAAATTCTACATACAAAATCAAATTTTCAATTTTGAATAAGTGTTGGAGAGCATGTGCAATTAACTACATAGTAGATCAATCATATTATCATTTTGTGGTGTAGGGAATGTATGGTACTTATTTGATCACTTGTAGGTGCGTGAGATTCAAGGTGTGATTGTGTGAGCATCCAGACAATTCAAGAGGCGAAACCTTGAGGGAGTACATGTTTTTATATGACATTTATGATGGTTTAGCTGATCATTAGTTTGGTGCTTCTTGGTGTAGGTTTATAAGTGTTTTTCAAAGTTGGAATTTGATGGTGAAAAGTACACAAGTTGTCTTTGGTTTTGAGGACATGAATTGACATGAGTGGAGACTTGGAGTCTAGTATGGGTGATAGTTGAGTGCAGGTACAATGCTGGCTATGATTATGGTGTCATGGGTATACAAGTACATTTATGCTTTGGGATGACATGATGATGTATGTGTTTTTTTGGTGCTGATATGGTTTGGTGTTAGGAGATTTTTCTTATCTTCTTGATGCTTATTTGGTTCCTTGACTATGGTTACTCTTTTGTGGACATGCTTGTGAAATCAGATCTGTGGTTGATTTGGTGTTTGAGTCTTGATGTCTACAAGATTATCTTCTTTGATATCTCATTTTTCAAGTTACTAATGTGATGATGCATTTTTGTGTTTCAGTGGTTGGATCTACGAGTTATGAAGTTGTGTGGATTGATCACCCATTCAATTTTAGTGGGATGACTCAGAAGTGGACTATCTATATCCACCAAGTTTGATTCTTTATTGTTGAAAATTTCATAATTAGTTGGCCTTGTCTGTGGTCATTTGTGTATTGGTATGTTGCTTTGGGATGAGAGGATGGATGGTTAGAGTACCTAATTAGTCAGTCAATGGGACTTGTATGATGTGGTTTAATCATGATTTCATGATAGCTTGGTACATTTATTGGTTATACACTTTCAGTGGGAGCTTTTGAAAATGATGACTTGGCAATGTAGGATTGGTTTTTGATGTTTTAATGGCGGTTGTATGTATCTTATTGGTTTGGAGATATTGGTTTCACTTGATCTTACTAAAATTTCAATTGTGTTTGTAGACCTGGATGATCTTCATGGAGGAGATGGTTGTCATGATGCCATGTGTAGCTTAGTATCACAATTGAGTGGGATTTGTTGGCAGTGATGTGGATGCATCATTGGTGATGGTATCTTCATGTGATTAGAGATGTGGTTACTTGGTTTAGAGTGTGATTATTATTATGCCATGATATAATCCTTATACTAGTTTAGAGTTTGGAATGGTACATTTTCTCTTGATACCAGGATGTATGAATTGGTGTATGTGATCTCCTAAGAGGAGATGGTTAGATCATGATGTCATGATAGGTTCCTGATTCTATAGTCAGAGCTTTGACATTGATCTTGATTTTTCTCTTTGTATTGAGTATGTTGATTATTTGCTTGATTACTTCATGATGGTGCTATGTTGCATTTGGAGTTTGGCATGTATTGATCAGTTATAGGTGCTCATGGGTACTTGGAGATGTGGGTGAGGCTGGAGTTCTCTTGTGATTAGAGAAATTTTCTTGAGACAGTTATGCTTTGGAGGTTTCAATAGGAAGACTGAGGAGCCTTCACCTAGGTATGGATGTGAGTTCATTATGGACTGATAGAGGAGATTGTTCTTGGAGTGAGTCATGATGACTTGGTTATCATTGAGGAGCATTCTCATTCCCTACTCTTGGTCTACTTGGAAATTTATCATTTAAGAGGTATTTTCCCATTATTTCTTTCAAATGTGTTATGTTCCATGCTTTGATTTCTCATGGGATTGAGTAGAGTCATGATGATTGATTTGGACACTCATTTGAGGATTATTTAGGATGAGTTTATATTACTTTATCTTTCATGGATATTTATCTTGAGCTATGGAGGGTTCATTTTGAGAGATGTTTGGTATGGTTATCTCCTTGTGCATTTGAATTTATGTTATCATTCATTGATGAGGAGTTTAGGAGATGGTTTATGGGCTGATTTTTAGATTTGGGAAAGGTTTCTTTTGAGTTTGATCTTCTTGGTTAAAGAGGCTTACATCTATGTTGGTATTTACATGATTCATATGTTTTTTGATCTAAGATATTTAACATTGCTTTGGGTGTTGTTGAGGCTTCTCATTTGGGGTTTTTAGTAGATCATACTTGACACATCATTGCACTTTTGAGGTGTTGGTAGGACATGTTCTAGTTTACATGTTTTTTCTCTTCATGGTTCCTTCTTGGAGGTTCATGTTCATGCAATTTAGAAGGATGGTTGCAACATGTTGTGAGAGAGTATGCAACTATTTGGGTTGCATGTTTGGATCATTGTTATTGTCCTTGGTACTTCATTGATGATTATTTATCACACATTTGATATAGTGTTGATTGGTTGACTTGATATTCTTTGACATTACCCATGCAGTGGTAGTTCCTAGATATGTATGTTCTTAATTGATAGGTTTGATACAGGGATCTTGTGATTGTGATTTATGGGTTGCATATGTTGTTGGAATGAGTTTACTGATGCTATTGATACCTAGGAGGTATGGATGGTTATATGTATTAGCATGTGTTATGGATGCTATTTATGATCATGTGGGTTTTTATTTGGTAACAACTTGTTTGGATCCTTTGTTATCACTTGTATTTGATGCTTGTGTTCTTAGATTGGTGCATCTTTACCTTTGCATGTTCCTTTTATTCCATAGGTAGCACATTGGAGGATGAGAGGAGTTATTTCTTGAGGTGGTGGCCACTTTGTTCCTATTGCAAGTATCTTGATAGAGCATGAGAGAGTGTTGGATATTCATGTGGTTTCATGTATGGCTATGATGATGTATTTCATTGATTGATCACTTATGTAATGCATACAATAAGTGGGAGAATATTGGGATACGGTGTTGTACACCATTGCATAAAAAAGCTATATTATAATGTAATTAAATAATTATTTAGTTGTGATGCACTTAGGTGGTGTGGTTAATCACACTAGGTAATTATTTTGGGACCACTTTATGTTGTATTGTAACATTGTATTATTCTTTAATGTGTGGGAGACATGTTCTAATAATTTAATATTGGGGAAATATTTAAAAAGTGAAAACTTGGTACCCAATATTGTATAAGGGATTATTGCTTTTATGTTCACATGGTTTTGTGGTACATGGTTTTATCTTACCACTTGGTTGTATTTGTGTGAGATTGTATATATAAAATAAAACACATGTTTAGTGGTTAAGGTTGGCTGAGTGAGTGGGCTATTATCATTGAGTCTTTTTGAGGAGTGCATATGTGAAGCATGGAAGGGGATGTGTGGATTCATTCTTGGACACATGAGGATGCATTGAGAGGCTTGATGCTTTAGAGGTATTTATTGTAACTCTTGTATTGCATTATTACTGACTAATATGATGGAGTATGGATGCTTTTGGAGGCTAGGTTTTCCCCTCTCTAGGGTTTTCCAAAGGTATATCTTATGTTATCTTGTGGCTTGTCTATTTGATCTATGCATTATGGTTATTTGTATGCATGTTTATCTCTCATGGGGTTATGTAGAAAATGGATTGAGAATGTGGGTTGAATGCATTATTTCCTAACATTCTATACATCTCCTTAGGAAATTAAGGCCTTCATCTTGGAGTATTCATTCCTTCTTTAGTTCTACATATGATACTCCATCCATAGCTTCAAGCTTGCTAATATTTTTGGCTTGGGAACTTTATTCATAATTTATGCCCTACAAAATTGAACACAAATTTTTTTTATGTCGTACCTAAGCATAAAGGGCGCTAGTGTGATCCATCATTTTATTAGTATATTCTAGAAATATTATGAATCACTTTTCTATAGCATATGCTATCTCGTTCATTTTGATAATGGGGTCTACTTCCTATTTGGACATCACATGGGAGTGTTTCTAGAGGTACCTCCTTTTGGAAAAGAGGATTAATTAGCTACTAGATGAAGGACTTCATTTGTTCCAACTAGCTCTTAAATTCCTAGTTTGTTTGCTCATCCTTATCAATTTTGGTAATTTTAGTTTTCACTATTTAATCCATTGTGGCAATATTTGAGCTACCCCCTTTTTTGGCCAAGATGAACCCTTGAGATCTAATAATATTTTGGTAACAACTCCATGTCATCCTTATCTACCATTGAAGTTTCTATCTCTTATGTACCTTACATAAAAAATCATCCAAATAAATGGTGGAAAGTGTTCTTGGCCTCTTTGGAGCTCTCTCTACCAATTTGTGCATATTATGTATGTGGCCAAATACATAGGTTTCACATCCTTCATTTTCCTTTCATTCAAATTGAGCATGATCTAGGTAAGAATAGGGGAGGGAGAAGGATTTGTATAATAATCCTTCTAGTGTCTTTTCCTTGATAGTTACCAATAACCTCATCTTGCTTTATAAAATATAGATCTTCCTCATTCTATTCCTTTAGTGCATCTCCTTCTTGAACTATATCCTTATCTTCCCATTTATCTTATTTCTCACTAAGTAGATCTTCATTCTCTTTTGGATCTTCTTCTCCAATTGGTACATTTTCCTTCGGTTTCTTGGGTTCCCCAATAAATGTATCATCTTCCTTCTCTATTTTTTTCTTCCTTCTCTATCTTGTCTTCTTATAGGGAATTTTATTCATGAATTCCCTCTTGTTTCTAGATAGGATGCATCTGAAAAGAAACCAAATTAGCTTCTATTATTGGTCCTTCCTTTGGAATGATGGAAATCTCAAATGGTTTAAGAGAAAAATACATCATGTGCATCCACTTGAGGATCTTGGCCAAGAGAAGATAGAATCATATCGTGTAGCAATTGATATGCTACCTCTTTAAATATATTTTATGCTACTTCCTATTGGATCAATTGAATTATAATCTTTTTAATCCTAGCCAAAGTTGTTTGTTCCACAAGGAAAAGAGTTATTCTTTATAATGGACTAGAACTATGGGTTTCCTCATTGACCTTTGTTACTCTTGGCAGTGATACTATAGAAGGTTTTCTGGTTGCAATAGGAGGCTGATATGGATACACAAAATTTAGTTGAATACCTTTATAAATACCTCATACTATAGCTACAAAAGTTTAAGAGGCCCTATAAAAGGCCTCATGCAAAGAGATAAGATCAAAACCTTCTCTTCTTCTTTATCAACTACAAATTCCCTTTATTTTTTCTTCTTCTATAGAAAAATTTAGGATTTTACAATATCTTATTTATTTTTGTACACTTGGGGTCGTTTCCCCTTATCTCCTTTAGGTAATTACAATTACACTAATAGTGAGACTCTTGTTGCTAGTGTTGAAAATGGTATATGAATAGCTAATATTGGGGATTCACCAACCTTTTTTTCTTCTTATTCTTCTTGGAGGAGGAAGAATATAATTCAATGATCTATTGATCAAGCAAGATAGAATGAATTCTATCACATTCTAAATAATATCCTTTAAAGAAGTTATTATTCACTTTATCAATCTATTTCCTGTATTTGGAGGCTATAAAATTCCATGATGTAAATTAGAATTAATAAATTCTCATCATTAGGCGAGTTGAAGGAAACATTGGAACAAATATTGAAGGCCCTCATCTAGTACCACATGAGCCTAGAGTAGCTTCACTTATTGAATTTTTCTCATCCTTGAAGTTGACCAAAAATTTCTTGAGAGTAGGGACATTTTTATGAATTTAGAAAGCAATCTTCTCAACTTTTCCCATATGATCAAAGTTCCTTATATTTTCATATACACTCAATTTTATAGCAGCCACCTCCCCATCTAATTCCTTTGAATTAGCTACATTTATGCTAGTGAAAACCCCTTGATAAATTGAGAATTACACACCTAGCTTATGTTTCTATAATATCCTCTTGTGCACCTTAAAAATATACTTTGAAAATTCTATTAGAATCACCTTATTATTGTTGAATCCTATAAGTATGTATGGATTCCCTTTGAGTCTCAATAATATCATTTATGTGGACTTGGGAAATTGAATGGACAAGCTACTCCAAGTTTCTATTAGTCTCATGACCTAACTTGATACTCTCTTTTTTGTCTCCTTCCATCTTCCTAATCATGTATAATAGGAAGGAGTCATTCACTCTCTTGAAGTGACCTTAAGCTTATTTGTACTTGAATTGTGGGTAATCTTCTCACATATTATTCAAGTTCTCACCTTGACCCATATTTAACATTTTTTATAATCCTTGACATATGGCCTACTTGGCCATGAGATATATAATATAATATGTCATATATAAGTTCTTGGTAGTTTCCATAGAGGTGAGTTACCTTTGAATGTTTTCACTAACAACTTAGGTCCAATCAATAAATTGAGTGTTATCTAAGAAAATGGAAAATGGGTATGTACTGCTACATCTAAGTGTGTTAGTCCCTCACATTCTCTTTCCCATTCACTTTTTTTAGAAAATTGGTCATGTCATTAATTTTATATGGAAATATAGCTTATTCAACTTATTTAGCACCTTTGACCATGCTCTTCTAGCTTATGAGAGCAAGCATTTTTTTAGGTACTTTGTAGCCTATGGTATCCTACTCATATGAAGTAGTATCTAATTTCTTTGTGATTTATACTACTAGCCTTGTGATATGGGATATTGAAGGAGAAGGAAAACATGTTGAAATTTATGTCTAGGACAATGTTCCATGTAATATCTAATATATTTCTTGTTTCTAG